>VDFB02026458.1:0-26395 GCA_007258455.2 Sequoia sempervirens | reverse complement strand
GTTTGAACTAAGTATGATAAAACTAAATAATGAAATGGGTGAGAGTAGTTCCTTGTTGGGTAAACAAAATCAAATGAAATTCTAAGATAAGTGGCTAATATTTGGCAGAAAATCTAACTGTTTGGCACACTAATATTGGTTTACAACTTATATAAACTCGCAAGAAAATGATTGACAAACTCTACTTATGGATCCTATTAGTTATCAAAAACTCTGGTTAAAAACCAAAAGAGGTTTCCAAGCTCTTGGTATGTTTCAGGCTAATGAACAGGGCTAGATAGTGCACTTGAACCTTCCTCTCTTCAATATTTTCCATACCTAGGCAGGTGTACCTGTGTGAATGAAGCAGACTTAAACTGTGTGTTTCTTCCTTAAGCAATCTATCCACAATGGAAATTTGGAGAGGAGAGATGTAATCCTAATTTGGTATAAATTGTATAAGCAATATCAAGGTGAAATTTAATATGTTTAGTTAACAGATGTGAGGTTTGAACTAAGTATGATAAAACTAAATAATGAAATGGGTGAGACTAGTGCCTTGTAGGGTAAACAGAGTCAAATGAAAGTCTAAGATAAGTGGTTGGTATTTGGTAGAAACTCTAACTGTTTGGCACACTAATATTGGTTTATAACTTATATAAACGTAAAAGAAAATGATTGACAAAATCTACTTATGGATCCAACTAATACAACCAAGTTACTTATAATTTATCAAAAGGATTTAATCTTTACTTGAAAGAACCAATTGAATAAATTATGCAAGAACATAGAAACACCAAATTGGAGACAGATTGACAACCCTAATTATATGGCTCTTCTTATTGATCTAAATAACACCTCTAGATTACTATGATAGACTAGAAGGATTTTAATTCCTTTGGGGAAACCAATTAATCATATCACACAAATACAACAAATGTGCACCGATAAATTGAATATATAGTTGATATACCAATTTAAACAATAAAGAAGTATTAAAATAGAGACAACCAGATAATTGAATAACTCCAAGAAATAGTTGATACCAAAATTATGCCACAAAATCAGATATCTTCCATTGATTTCTCCAAAATTTTATACATGCATCATGGTCTTTTGAAATGTAAGCATTATGACAGCCTTCTATTATCTATCTATCCCTATTCACCTATTTCTTTCTCCTATATCTAATCTAATGATTTCTTTTGGTCTTGGTCTCTCTTATTTATACAAGAGGTAACAAGCTTCAAACCAAAGGACACGTCTTTTGATAAAAAATATAATTTTTGAAAGTAAACATAACTAAAGGAACTTAACAATAAACATGAGTGTCAATTTGTTAATCTCCAAGTAAAATCCCATGGTCATCTAAGACCTATTCAAAGCTTTTACTATATGATATTGCCTCTTCATGATGCACATAATCAATCTACATCAAAGCCCGAATATTTTTCTTGCCACTTATTAATTGTCAGATCACTTGGGCATTTGAATTCTTGTGTAGCTACGGAATTTATAAGGTGACTTTTCCATCTATTATCTAGGAGGTTTTTGACAGCCACCATGAACTTTGTGTATCCACTATCTAGTATGACAATCCCATCAAGTAAAGTATGAAATTTTTTTGAGATTGATCTCCCCATCATCTTGTATATGTGTTAAGAATTTAGGAATCATCTAATCAAATTCTTCTTTCCATTCATCCATATCTTTTAACTGATTATCATCTTTGAAGATTGATAGGCTGAAGATGTATTTAATAGAGTCAAATGCATTCCTTCTACTCTCCACTTTATTCCTTATATCTACCAAATACTTATACTCCTCAATCACACCTTTTACCATTTGTTGTGTAGGTTTGAGCCTTGGTGGGGCATCTAGATCCCTTTGTGTAGCTTTTCATAGAGTAGTTAGTATGTGACAGGTGTGCTTTAAATGACCCAACGACTAATTTACCACACTACCTCGTGTCTCTTTTCACTCCCTTGTGGTATTGTGGTGTCTCCTTGGTACATATATTCAATATACCGCTCTACCACGGGTCACATTTTTCTCTCTTGCAGGACCACGGTATCTTCTTAGTACTCCCTCTTAGTGTACTGCTCTACCGCGAGCTATATCTTAACCCCTAAGGTATAATGGTACAAGGTGAAGGTTACAGTGTATAGTAGTGGCTCCTTTTACCATCACATTGTGAATTACTTTGTAATGCGCTTTGGTAGACAGTTATGATGCGTGGGTTATTAGGGGTGGAAAAAATGGTAGCAGTATCGCGATAAAGGGAAAAATTGACATTATGGATGGTGATAATGTGACTTTCTATGAAAATGATATTGGGAATTTTAGATATTAATTGATAAATTCCTTAGAATTTTTATGAAAATTTTGGTTCTAATAGTGGCCAGGAATAACACCTGGGATTTAGAAGAAATGGAAATGTTGGAAGACACACATAACATTCATGTGTAGGAAGGTGGGTTGATTACATAGAAGGAAATTGCTCTCAATCGGGGAAGAAAAGGAAACCATCCTTAGGTCTAGAATCAACTCATATCAAGCTGGGTATTTGTTAGATGGATTTGTTTATATCCTCCTTGGATTATAGTGAGAATAAGAAATAGGGAAAAAATCCAAATGAGGAGAAACTCAAATGGGATGGGGAAAAAAATGGACAAAAGAAAATTAATTCTATGATAAAAGTATGAACAAAAATGAGTCTCCTTACTTGGAATGTTAGGGGTCTCAACACCCCTAACAAATGGAGCCTAATCAGGCACCATATAGAGGCTTTTCAAGTGGAAATAGTTCTTCAAGAAACCAAACTTGGGGATCAAGATTTGGTTAAGTTTGGAAAAAAGTTGAAGTATGGGAAATGGCCAGGGGTAGGTGCTGAAGGGGTTTCGGGTGGTATATTAACTATTTGGAAGCCCTAATCAGTATTAGTAGAAGAAATTGAATCTAATTGGAACTGGCTTACTTGTTGGGTAAGGAGTTTAATCTCAAATCTTCATTTTTTGCTAATTTATGTTTATGGTCCTTCTTCTTCTTTGCAAAAAAGACAAGTGTGGCAAGAGTTAGATCAAATTCTCAATCATCCAGGGTTGGATTTTTGCTTCCTAGGGGGAGACTTCAATGCTATTTTAAGGTTGACTACTAAAAAAGTGGGGTGGGAAGAATTCTTCAATCCCAAACAAATTTTCAACACTTTATGGAGAGAAATTCATTGGTTGAGCTATAAAATTGGAATCACAGCTTCATATGGACTAACCAAAGGAAATAATTTTGTAGCATAGAGAAAAATCTTGATAGATTCTTCTTTAAAGGAAACTTGGGACTCTTCCCTTTCACCATTGACAACAAAATCAATGTGGGGGTGGGTTCTGATCACTTTCTAGTTCAATTACAAATTGAAGGTGAGAAGGGGCCAGTTCACTACCCATTCAAGTTTGAAGTGATGTGGTTCAAGGATCAAAATGTTTTGGAGTTGATTAAACAATGGTGATTTGAATGTAATTCAGGAGGAACAAAGATATTCAATGTAGTTTTAGAATTGAAATATATCAAATAGCAACTAAGACAATGGAATAAGGATTGTTTTTAAAATATTTTTGATGAGAGGATCAAGATTGAGGATGAATTAGAAGTGCTAGTTGAGGCTGTTATAAGCCAAGGGATGGATAATGAATGATATGAACAAGAGAATAAATTGACTTTGCAAATGAATGATCTATTAGAAAAGGAGGATTTTTTTTGGAGGAAAAAATTGAGGGAGATTTGGCTCAAGGTTGAGACAGGAACAATTTTTTTGCTTACAACTCAACAAAGGTTTGATAGGAAATCAATAGAATTGTAAGCATTAAATCAATTGATGGCCACTTGTTGGAAGAGCCTCAGGAGATTAAAGATTCAACAGTTGATTTTTTCAGCAATCTTCTAAATGATTGGGAAGGTTCCAACTTGGGAGCTCAGAATGCAATATTATGGAACATTCATGCTCTGGTTTCAGGTCCACAAATGGAGGCTTTAAATGCTAAATTTTTAGAAACATAGGTTAAATAAGCCATTTTTAGTTTACATCTTGAGAAGGATCCTGGGCTAGATGATTTCCTAACAACTTTTTTCCAGAGGTGTTGGGAATTTGTAGGTTTGGAAATCACTGAGGCAATCGAGGATTCACGAAGCTCAGGGAAAATCCTAAGGGAGGTAAATAATTCCTTCATTATGCTCATTCGAAAGAAATAAAATCTAGAGTATTGGGATGAATTTCGGCCCATTTTCCTTTGTAACACACTATATAAAATTCTTGCTAAGGCTATGGATAATTTCCTAAAGGAAATTTTTCCATTTATATTCTCTGAAGAGCAAACATGATTTGTGCCTGGGAGCTCAATCTTTGACAGGGTAATTATTGCTCAAGAGGTAATTCATTCAATTCAAAAGACATAGAAACCAACAATGTTGTTAAAATTGGACATCAAGAAAGCATATGACAAGGTTAATAGAAATTTCTTGTTTAAAGTTTTATAGGCTTTTGGGTTCCAAAAAGAATGGATTTATTGGGTTTTGGTTGGGTGGCTAGTCTGTGTCACTCAGTTTGAGTGAATGGTTTGCTTGAAGTTTGTTTCTCTGCTTCAAGGGGTTTAAGGCAGGGAGATCCACTCTCGCCTTTTTTGTTTATAATAATGCTAGAATCCCTGGGTTGTTGGATAGACAAGGAAAGAAGTAATGTTTGGGTGGAAGGCCTTCAGGTCACAAGTAGCCTTCCTTCCATCACTCATCAACAATTTTCTGACAACACTATATTGTTTGGGGCTGCTTTTCTTAGAGAAGCTTGAAGGTTAAAGGGTATTTTGTACAAGTACACTTTAGCTTTTGGTTAGGAGTTCAATTTGTTCAAGTCAAAAGTTTTCTTCTTCAATACAAGTAGTGTGTTGGAAGCTTAGATTTTGAGGTGTCTCAACTTCAGAAAGAGGTAGTTTCCTTGTAAATATTTGGGTATGTCACTAGAAAAAGGTGTTCAACATGGAGGTTCTTGGAATACTCTATTAGAAAAGGTAAAAGAAAAAATTTCTTCATGGAAGAGTTGGCTTTCTTCGGTTGGAAGATTGACAATGTTAAAATCTATCATTTTTGCTCTCCCCATATATATGATCTCCTACTTTCCAATGTTGATGGGGGCAAGTAAATCCTTAAATAGATCAATGAAGGATTTCTTTTGGAATAGGAGTATGGATCAAAAAAAATTCCATTAATTGAGGGCCAAAAGGTTTGTGAAAGAAGGGAAGAAGATGGTGCGGGTTTGAAAAAATTTCTTTTGCAAAATAAGGCTCTTAGGGCTAAATTGGCATGGTCTATTCATTCTCATCTAAAGCTAAAGTGGGTTAAACTTGTGAGGGCCAAATACTTGGATAATGAAGAAAATTATTTTTTGAAGGTCATATCTCTTCCAAATGGTTCTCACATTTGGAATTTCATTAAAAGTGTTAGAGATCTCATTTTGGACTACTTAATGTAGGAGGTTAAACATGGATGGAAGGCTCTATTTTGGGAGGATTCCTGGGAGGGCTTCCCATCCTAGCAGAGGATTCCTTCCCTTGCTAGTGTAATGGAAAAAAACCAATTAGGCTTGGGGAGATAAGGTAAGGGAATACTTCGAAGACCCCTCTGGTCTTAAGGATGGTTGTTATCATTGGAAATATCCCATTCAACTAGGTCTAGAACCTCAAGATGTCAAATCCTTCAAGAAGGTTCTTAAGGGGAGATGTGTTTGGGGAAAAGGAAGGGACATAATTTGGTGGAATGCTTCAGCTAGAGGGGAATATTTTGAAAAGGTTGGTTATGCTATCTGTTATGCCTTGCATAACCACCCCATTTTATTTTGGAACAAAATGGGTCCCCCCTTTCTCTTTCTGATTTCTTTTTCTTTTGGTTACTTACTTTCCTCTTGGGGGTACTTTTGTTTTCTCTCCAGGCTTGTCTTCTATTTTTTCTGATTTAAATCTTAGTTCTGTCTCAACTTGAATTGGTTTCCTTCTTACCAAGTATTCAATGAAATAATCATAAGCAATACGAAAATTTATTTTAATATATTTTATATGCTTTGGGGACTAATGGAAGCATTTGTTTTGTAGGATTAAATCCTACACTTGATGATATTTTCCAAGGGAGTTCAACTGGAATGCATTCCCCAATCTAGTTGGTCATAAAAATCAGCTAAGGAAAAGGTTGACAAGACCCTAGAGATGTCACAGCGAGTGAAATTCATGTGCAGGCATCAATCAGAAAGACATCAATCAGAGTCCCAACAACTAGGAGCTTCCCATCAGCATAGGATTTTTCCTTCGATGAAGAGTCTCAGTGAGATCCTTATGTCTCACCGACCGCCAGCAGAGGGAATAGATATCGGTGGGAGATTTTGTCTTTGGGGAGAAGTCTTGGTGTCTTCTTAGTGTCTCACTAACTACCGTGGACTGAGCGAGTCTTCGACGAGAGTTAGTTCTTCGGCATATGGTCTTGTCGAGCACCTTGTGTCTTGCTGACCACCGATGAGGGTATACCTTTCAGTGAGAAAATTTCACTGCGGAGAGATGTCTTGGAAAGTGCATCGACTCTTGCCGACAAGGCACAAAAGGTGGGTCCCACCATAGGTCTAAGCCCAGTGATAATTTTTCCTTCAGTAGGAAGTATGGCCGACCAGTGGATGTCTCGCTGAAAAGGTAGGAGGAGCCCGAGGAGAGTTAGCGCTCGGTGAAAGGAACCCTTGGTCGGTGTAAAGTCTCACCGATCGAAAGGGGTCTCAGTGATAGGAAGGAGATATCGTCGTAAGTCTTGCTGACAAGGGTTCCCCAAGGGTTTTCAGGGAAGGTTTAGACTCTCACCAGGAGGTTTAGCTGAAGATTGAGAATCTTACCGACATAAAATTTGGGTTCGACGAGACGGATTTGTTTCAGGAAGATGTCTCCCCAACAGTTCAAGGTTTCGTCGAAGAGCTAGGGTCAGGCTGAAGCAAGAGGAACTCGGGGAGAGTCCAAGTGGATGGATCAGGTTGGGAAAGACCTCTTGCCAACCCGATGGTGTCTCAGCGACAAGAGAATGCAATCGGTGGAGCTCATCAAGAAAGGTTTATTTTTGGCAAGAGGTCTCCCCAAGCATGTGATGTCCTACTAAAAGAAAGGGGACCCCACCAAAAGAAATGGAGCTTAGTGAAGGATCATGCCCTTGCCATAAGTTCTTGGTGAAGAAAGAAAGTCACACCGAAACAAGAGGGGCTCGATAAGAAAAGAGGAAGTTGTTGGGAGGTCTGGGCAACTGCACCAAGGTCTGGCTAAAAGGGAAAAGTAGCTCGAGCCCAGAAAAGAAGAAAGAGCTAGGGGAGAAGGATCCAACATCACTAAAAGGTCTCCCTGAAATGATGAGGTCTTCTTGACATGAGAATGGGCCCACTGGGAGATAAAGAAGAGTTTGCCATGAGGTCATAGCGACAAGCGATGGTCTTCCTAACATGAAAGATGAGCTTGTCAACGGATCTTTAGATTCGCTATGATGTCCCACCGACTAGTGACTGTCTTACTAATGGATTTCACGAGCTTGATATTACTTCTATAGCTCATTGAAAGGTCTCACCGACTGCCACATGTTGGGCCGATAACTGTTAGGAGGAAAATCACATTGGGGAGACACGATTAGTGTCTCACCAACATGCGATTCAGGGTGGACCACTTTTGACCGCCTGATAATCTGGTGTGGCGTAGGTCTGACCAATCCTGCGAGGGAAGAATAATAGAATGCAAGTGAAATGGATTCCTTCTGAGATCCAAAGGTGATGGATCAACTCAGATAAAATGTTAAAATCTACAAGGAGGCCCGATGATGTTCTAGAAGATGCTCAACCTACAATAGAAGTCTAGAACATGAAGCAAGTTGAAGGAAGAAAGGATCTATGACTCACAGGGATACCTATAGTGACCACCAACAGAGATTGATCAGTATTAATGGAAAAATACTTTTAGAGCATTCAAGGCGGCCCCGATAGAGTTCAAGGATCGAGATGAAAGATAAAGAGTAAATGATGTAGCTGCAAAAAGAACTAAAGGCTTCTCTTGAGGTCAAGCCATCACCGACCTGGACAACAATGCTTCACATTGAATATAGCAATAACTCTTGTGAGAAATATCTAACAGCCGAATCTTCTGAAGTAGATATTTTGTAAAAACCCTAAAATAGTATCCAACGCATTCTTTTGGTACATTCTATATATATGGCATTCTTGCCTCTTTGTAAAGGTTAGAACTTTTAAGAAACAGTTAGGATTAGAACTAAGAGGAAGGGTTAAAAGTTAAGAGTAGTGATAGAGTACAAATTTAAAAAAAAAGCAGAAGGAGATAGAGTTGCATCTTGATTCTTAGTAATGAGAGCTTCTTTTGTCTTCTTGGCTAGTAGTAAGATTCAGTATTGGCTGTAATGTATTTTCCAAGTTCTCTTAGTGTAGTTAGAAACAATCTAGAATTGGAAATTCTCTGTACACTGGTGAATGTGCCAACCTTGTAAACATCGCTTATCTATTTCACTAACAGTAGAAGCAATCAGAGTTTAATCTCCTTCATATTGTGTTCCTGAATGATATTTGCCTTAACTTGATCATTTGATTTGTGAAGTCTTCAAGGAGTGAAATGTTATTTTGTGTTTTATTTAAATGGTAACTTAAAATCTATTATTTGAATTAGCACTATGAATGAAAGAGGTTGTATGTCAATCACAAGTTTATTTTGTTCTGCAGTTTTAGTCAACAAACTCCTTGAAAGGGTAGCAAGTCTTGTTAAATTAGAAAAAATGTCATTCTTTTCTACCTCAAAGCCCCAATCTATCTTTTTACTTTTCTTTAAAAACCCTGGTTAGAATTAGGTTTTAGTTCATGCTTGATCTTAGAATGGTCCAAAAGCCCAACACTAGCTGGCCCCTTGAACATTACTATTACATTGACCAGCTGAACAACATCAGCATAGTTGAGAACCAACTACAAGGACCTTTGGAGCTAAGATATCCATGTGTTGTCTTTCTCTTTCAGGAGAAACAGGATAGCAATATTTTGTTTACATGTTACTATGCCAAAACACATGTCAACAGAAACTTGTGCTAGAGGGAGGGCCTAGAATGGAAAACTGGATAAAGCTCGATCTTTCTCATCAAAGAAGCCCCACAGAGTTCTTCGATCAGCTAAAAATCCATCACTGTTGATAGAACTCAAGACCCCAACAAGAAACAAGGTTCGTAAAATTGAGGCCACCATCATTCCACCCTTATCAACTCTGTTCACTCCACCAGGATTTTCTCCAATACCCCAATGGGTACCTATCAATCAACTATCACGTCCATCTCAATTGTCATCATAGTTGGTTCAACCCATACAACAGCTGGCTCAACCACCACCACCGCTACCAATGGCATTCTTTTAGAATAATCTCTTTCCATTGGGGACTATTCCTGGAGGTTTTCATGATATGCCTAATAACCTAGCGAAATTATACCCCAAGTACATTCATGGTGAGTCAAGGAGTGCTGAAGAGCACATACAAGCTTTCAAGGATGCTTGTACTAGAGCTCAGATAGCTCACCATGATGTAGTCTATAGGTTATTTCCTTACTCCTTAGGGGACATGGCATACAATTGGTACCTTAATCTTCCTCAAGGCTCCATTCTAACCTGGACACATTTGGAAAATGCTTTCATCAACTAGTTCAGGGTTTATGTGGACCCTACTCTTTGATATCATCAATTTGCTACCATCAGGAAGGAACTAGGTGAATCCTTGCCTTTATTCAATACTAGATTCTAGTGAATGTATAGGAGATTGCAAGATCCCTATCTAGTCACTGAGAATAGTGCCATCCAAGCTTACTTTTGAGTTATAGACCCCTTGCTTGGATTTTTCTTGCAAAGGACTTATCAACCAGCTGATATTGATTCTCTATCCAAAGTCTATCATCTAGCTATCAAGCTGCACCAACAAATCAGTTCTCAACAAGGAGGCCTAGGAGGAGGTTTCCCTTCAATAGGATGTCAGATGCATAGCCCAACTCCTCTATTCAATACTGTCCCAGGAATGTCTCCTTCCCACTATGGGCCTATATCTAAATTGCAAACTCAACCACTTGTCCCATTCTTTGCTACTGGAACTTCTGATCCCTTTCAACAATCATAGCCTCCTCAAAGTTCCCATGGTCATCAGAACCAAATTGGAACACCAAATCATGGTGGTCAACCACCTGTTGCTAAGAATGTTGAAAGTGAGAAGATAGTCCAACTTACAAATGAGGTAAAAATCTTGAAGAAAACGTTGTCCCAAGTCACCAATGACATGGCTCAACTTTGATTGAACCCCTCCCAAAACAATCAGGGTAGCTATCAGAATCATAACAATTACAACCAAAGAGGTTATCAGGGTCAAAACTCCTCTAATCAAGGATATAAAAATTAAAATAGAGGGTATAACCAGAGGCCAAATAACAGTAGGCAATGGAATACAGGGCCAAATAATGGTGGAGTATCACAACTATCAAGAAAATGAGGAGAGAACACATACTGCAAATGTGGCTGACCTCAACTTTATGACCAATTGGTGCAGGCTGCATGATACTGCAACCCATTCTGAGGTGAACTACCCTGAAGTGGAGAAGATGGTCAAGATGGCACAGGAAGATGCCCAAACATTCCAAGGGAACCCTCACAAGGGAGGTGGCTTATTAGACACAAAAATGACTTACAACCTCTTTGAAGAGGAGCCTTCATTCCCAAGGCCAGAGGAGAATGAGCCAAGGAAGATTCATATGATGCTCAAGCCTTTCAGAAAAAGGGGGGAACTTCCTAAGGAATCAAAATAAGGGTCCATTTACTACATCAACACCTCCTAATCACATGATGCCTCCAAATAAAAGTGCTGATAATAATCCTCCTCCACCAAAAGGCCCACCTGACTTCGATAATAAAGGTAACTCACTCGATGTTGCCAAAAATAACTCAAGTTATAACATGGGATTTGATATTGTTTCTGAGATGCAGAAACATAAAAATTCTTTATCATTCTTTGACATCTTAAAGTTGTGCCCTGCCCAAAGGGAGATAGTGTTGAAGGCTTTAGAACAAGCTGATACATCAAAAGGAAAGAACAAGGTACCACCTGCTAGGGACGTGAATGCAACCTTGTACAGAAACAAGGTAGGTACTCCACCTTTTCTTTTGAGTTTAAGAATTTGTGGGAGGAATCTGCATAACTGTTTGTTGGATTCAGGGGCTTCTAGCAATTTCATGTTGTTTTCCATATGCAAAAAGTTGGGATTGAACCCCATTCAAACAAATAAGAAGGTCATTCAACTTGACAAGATGGAGGTTAGTGTGGTAGGGGAATTAAGGAACATACGTGTACAAGTAGGATCAGACCCTAGGATCCTAAGTGGTAGACATTCCTGAGACCTATGGTATGCTACTGAGCAGAGATTTGATGAAGAGTCTAGGGGGATATCTTTCCCTTAACTTTTCACATATGTGGCTACCATGGAGAAGAATTCCTACTCAGATTAGGATTGAAAGTGAGCCCTGCCTCAAGCATATCATCACTCAGTATGATTGTCCAAATGAGGTAGCTTACTTTGAAACTCAGATAGGGGTTTACAAAAGAGAATAAATTCTAACCTTCTCAGTTCTCAATTCTAAAGACATGTCAATACATAAACTCCTTGACCCCATGATTAATGAAAATCAATAGGCCTTGATTATAAAGCTGCAACAAGACCAACTGGTCTTAGGGGAAGATACCGATATGCAGAGTCTTCTTCTACCTAACTGGTGCAGGGTGCATTACCAAAATCACTCTGAATTAACTTTCCAACCCTACATTGACATTTTAAATCATGTTTCCCAAGGTAGAGAAGCTGGCTTAAGCCGCCCGGAGACCATTGCAGACCACTTCTCATTTGAGGCCAAGGAAGCAACCATGTTAACCAGGGATATAATACTTTCAAAGGAGATTCCTTCTCAAATCAAACTTGACTCAGTTACATTTCCAAACCAACATGTTTATGTGGAACAACTTTGGGATTTTCCTAATCCCCTTGCACTCACAAGTATGTTGAAACCTGATGGACACATCAAAGACACTAGTGGTTGTCAGAAGGATAGCCATAGGTCAGATGATATAACTATTGCCTATATTTCACCTATAGTTAAATCAGGCAAGATAGTCATATGTTAGATCTTCGAGAGGCCAATGGAACATTCACATGAGGGCAAAGACTCTACATCTATTGCTAGGTCATGGGGCACTCAGTGGGAGAAACTACCCTAGGGAGATTCAGCCTGAAAATCATCTAAGGGAAAAGTTGGCAGGACATTTCAGAGGTCTCCCCGACTAGCAGGGTTTCCATTAAGTCCGAGTGCTTCAAACCAGGGATCCTATCGGCATGAGATCTTTTTCGGCATATAGTCTTGGTGACTAATGGTATCTCACTGACAACAGTGAACCTTTAGTGTAGCTTTCAAGTCAGGGTAAGATCTCCCCAACTCCTAATGTCTTGCTGACCTATGAGGAGCCTTAGATGGAGAGGTGCTTTCAACATAAGAAGGTGGGCTTCGCTAGGAGGTCTTAGCAAAGGTGAATTCTTGCTAAAAGGAAGATGAGGGGCCTCAATATGGTTGTCTTTGATAGGAGTCTTTCCAACACAAAGTAACCCCTCGGTATGACTAATGGACTTCGCCGGGATGTCTCCCCAACTCATAATATTTCATCGAGATGAGAGCTCGGCAAGAGGTGGAGGGCTCGAGAAAAGGTCTCAGAAAATGGAGGCGGTCTTGCAGATCAAAGGGAGGCCTCACCAAAACATGAAAGGGCTTGCCAATAGTTGAAGATATTGCTCTGAGGTCTCGCCGACACCGGGAAGTCTTGGCGACATAGAAAGTGTCATCGGAAAAGGTCTTACCGACTAGTGGAGCCTCCAAAAAAGGAAAAAAGAGTTATCCAAAAGGAAGGGATTTCTACGTGATTTTTTGGTGAGCTGAGATTGTCTTGCCGACATGGATTAACCTCGATATAGCGTTGTGTTTCACCCTGAGGTTTCCCTAAAATGAAGATGTCTCCCCAATAGGGAAAGGAGCCCACCAAAGGACAAAGCACTCGGGTATGCTCTCAGTGACCCGCCAAAGTCTCACCAATATGAAGACCTTTGACATAGCATTCGAGGTCAGAGAAAGGTCTCCCCAACTCAGTGATCTCTTGGGGAAAGGAAAGCGGAGCTTGGTAAGGTAAAATGCATTCAGGGAGACAGTAATGGTCTCTTCCCGATAGATGAAATGGGGCCTCGCCAAGCTAAAATTCCTTCGACATAACCTCTTGCCGACTAGTAGGTGTCTCCCTAACTAGGGGGTCTTCATGGCAGAAGAAAACAAGTGGGGTCCTACCAACGAAACATCCAACATCGCTAAGAGTTGGGGCTTTCGCCATGGGGTCTTGGCGACTATCCAAAGTCTCGCCAAAGGTTACAATACTTTGGCATAGTCTTGTGAATTTGATAGTATGTCTCCCTAACTCGGTGATGTCTCGCTGAGATCATAGCTCGATAGAAAGTGAGGACCTCGGTGTAAGGTATGGACGATAAAGGAAGGTCATGCTGAAAGGAAAGACCTTTGCCAAAGCAAGGTGCCTTCGGTATGATATCTTCCTGACCTGCGGGAGTCTCAGCGAAATGAGGAGAGCTTGGGCAGACGGGGGGAGTTCTTCATGACATCTCAATGACAGTTTGAGTCATGCCGATAGGTTGCAGAGGACATAATCACATCGGTGAGACACTTTCAATGTCTTGCCGAGATGCGATTCTTTTCAAAAGAAGTTTTGACCACCTACAGAGCCTGCATGGAATACAGAGCATGCGTGGAATATGCTTGACCAACCAAGAGGAGCTGAAGGGAGCCATGGCAGTCTGATCAAAATGAATAATGTCAATGAGATGAATGCATCATGTATCTATTGTGAGCTCAAGGCATTTAAGGCGTTCAGCCGAGTTGGTTCAAACAGGACACGATTGCAGGATCATAATGTATGCGGTAGCTGTGAAATCTCTGAAGAAGGCTTCCCCAGGGATGACTCTTCATAGCAGGGACACACAGGTTTCTGCATTAAACTCAATCGAAAAGATCTAAGGAGATAGATTTTTTGGGGACTGATATTTTTTAAGCCCTAAGAGGCCGACACATTTTGATATATAAGGCTTTTTTTGCCTTTTTGTAGGTAGTTCAAGGAATGCATCTAAAAGAGTTAGTGATTTTTAGCTATCCTTCCTCAACTGATGTATATTTTGTAACTCAATCAGAATTTGGAATGCAATGCAGAGTTTACCTTGGAAGCTAGTGTTCATGTTTGTACTGTTCTCATTTCTCTATCTTTCTTTTGATTATGCAAGTCTTTATCTATGTTTTTATAAATTCTGCACTTATATCTTAGAGCTGTGAAATTAATCTTTCCTTCCTAAGATGTGTATGTAGATCGAACCTGTTAAGATTGATGCATAAGTCTAGAAGAATTTGTGTGAGCACATAAAACATTTACAGTTAGGTTTCCCAGTGTATGTTCATCTTGTTTTCTTTTCATAATTCCTCATCATTTCGGTGTATCACCTTAGATTTTAATCTTTATTTTATGTATTCCTTCTTCCTTTTTCCCCACAAGAATTAGTAGTTAGGTGACACCAAAGGAAGCCGGCCTTCTCCGGAGGTTCATTTCAACTATAGGTGACCCACAACCTTGAAATGATCCCATGTTGCTCTAGGAAGGTCAGTTTCAATCTCTATGCATAGGGTGCATTTCTATGTGACAACAGTTTTTGGCACGCCCAGTGGGATAGTGAACTAGATTGAACTGCTGGTTTGGTATGCAACCAGTGAATTATAGACTTTATACAAGCCTTTTGCATACTTGGCTACTCCACAAAGAGGAAGAACTCCATAAATCAATGCCTTCTACAGTTTATGAAAAGAGTTTAAACAAGAAGTAGCTCAAGCCCTTTTGAATACTTGCAGTTGTCACCACCAAGAAGACAAGGCAAAGTAGAGGAAAGGATAGGAGCAACAATTATCTGTTCTGGGAGAACTCAGTCTACTCCATCTGTGGGATCACACATTGCTGTCCCGTCCTTGGCTTCATCTAGAATACCAGTAAATCTGCCACAACCACCTCCAATGGCCACTCCAAGGAATCAACCTTTTGTTACTTTTAATGGAGGGAGCCCCTTGAATCTGACACAACATAATGACATCCCGATGGCAGCCTTGAAGAGTCTGCCAAATTTCACGGGAGAAGACCAAACTACTTCAATTGAACACATGAGAGATGTGGCTTCATTATGCAGAGTCCACCACATAACCCAAGAGGATGTTGTAGTGAGATTACTAGCTACTTCATTGAAAGGAAGAGTTGTGCAATGGTATAGGAGCCTACCCATCAATTCAATTGCAACATGGGATGAATTTGGAGATAAGTTGCATAAGCAATTCCAAGACAGGTTTGACAACTTGTCTCTACTGGACCAATTGACTACAATTAAGAGGGCTCTACAAGAGCAGATGAATGACTTCAACTTCAAATTTTAGAGATCTTGGGATAGGATCCCTGTAGCGGTGAGGCCACCTCCAGAATACACATTTTTTATATTTTTTGAGGGCTTTGAATAGCAACATAGTTGTCATGATACAATCAATGGGAGGAGTGTCCTTACCAGATTCTTTCGAAATAGCAATCAGAGCAGAGAACAGCTGAATACAAGCTAGAAAACTCACCCCTAGGCCACCAATGCCTATATTTCTAGAGATTCATGCAAACATTCCTTTGCAAATACCTCCTTTCACACCTCTACCAGTTGTACCAATGCTGTCAGCTGCTATTCCAACCATTGATAAACAAGAAAGTGTTTCTTCAAGCTCATCACAAGAGTTACAAGAGATCAAAATTCTTTTACAAACCTTTGGCAACAAGTTGGTGCACTTGGAGAAACAACAGTCCTATTCTAGGCCTTATCAACAACAAATTCAGGCCTCAAGTTAGCCCTTCCAAGGTCAACAACAATAATTCCAAGGGAATAGACAAGAGTATCAGGGCAATTATCAGGGCTCAAGACAGAGTGTGAATACAAGGCCTTTTCAAGCCTATGCTCCAACCCCTGTTAGTGTGACCAAGGAGCTGGTTCCTATCCAAAACAACTTAGCAACAGACTATGAGTGGTGTTACCCTTGTAACCAACCTCATAATCAAGCCACTTGCTCAAATGGACTAATCAATTAGGCACTTATGGTACATAATGCTTCAAGTTCACAGCAAAGTACATGCAATGATGCATCTTCACAACACTAGGACCAATTTAGCAATGATACAATCCTGCTTAACTAGCAAGGTCAAGAGTTCTGTGAGTTGAATGAAGATAGTTCTCCAGTTGCAGCTAACACCAGGGAAAGGAAGAGATCTTTTGAGCTTAGTCAAGAGGCTAACAAAGGAAAGGCAATGACTACAGAACTATCTACATCTCGAGTGGCTCCTGTTTGGTAAAGAAATCAACAACTCCCAGACAAGGAGCAGTCACACCCACAAGCTGATCATACTGGTATAAAGGTACATCCTAAAGTAAATCCAATTGTACCTTATAATATCCTTGATAGTATGAGAAAAATGAATGTTACAATGTCCATGTGGGACTCATTATCCATCCCAGGTCAAAAGGATATGTTATAGTCAGCCATGTCAAGTTTGAAAATGTCTGATGAATTCGAGCACCCAATAGGTCAGGCTAGAGTTGTGTTAACAAATAATCCTTAGGGAAATGATCGACAACCTTGCATGGAGACTGAAAAAGGAGTTAAACCACCTCCTTTCTACATGTCAGTGATTATTGGTGATAAGTTAGTTCATAACTATATGGTAGATAGCAGAGCTAGCAACTCCATGATGCCAAAACAGATTGCTGACAAACATGGACTAAAATACCAATCTTTAGAAAAGGGAGTGATCCAATTGGATGGTACTTCAGTTAATACTTTGGGTATTATCAAGGATTTAAATCTCACCCTTCATGCTTGTCCAAATTTTTCAGTTCCTCAAGACATATGTGTCATAGACCTCCCACCTTTGTTTTCCTTGTGTTTATCTAGAGACTTTACAACCAAGATAGGTGGTTATGTATCAGCTGATTGGTCACATATGCTATTCATAACAAGATACAGAACCAAGGTTACCATTAAATCTGAGAGATTGGCCAAGGATCACATTGAACCATATAACCCAAGTCCCTTTAATGTTGTTCCTATTGCTCCAGACATAAATTGTGTCATTCTTTTACACAATGAACTAGCTGTTGCTCAAGAACTCCAATCAGAAGTTGTTCCTGACATGCTACTACATGAATGGGTAGTTGAGAATGTATTGGATAGTCCTGAGGACCTCATTCAAGATGCCGGTATGGGAAACTATGTCCTTCTTGAGCCTAACACAGAGATTCCAAACTTGGAGAAAGATGCAGATCAATTGTTGCAACCACTAAATGGACTTTCGCAGATGTTCTTTGATGGTTCCAGAAGTAAGAATGGGTTAGGAGGAGGTGTAATTTTTATTTCTCCACAAGGTGATAGGTACTACTATGCATTCCATTTTTATTTTGCATGCTCCAATAACACTATTGAATATGAGGGCCTTGTTCAAGGTCTAGAGTGGGAAAGAAAGAGAGGAATAACCAACTTGAAAGTCTATGGGGACAGCGAATTAATTGTTAATCAAGTAAGGGCCCTGAATGTTGCTAAAAATGACACATTAAAGTCTTATAGAAATAGAGTGTGGGATATGCTCAAAGTTTTTGATGCCTTTAACTAGTGTCTATCCCAAGAAATTAGAACAAGCATGTTGACAGGCTTGCAGCCATTGGAGCACAGTTTGATATTTCGAATGACATTAGGAAAGAGAAGGTACATTATTCTGTGAAGGTTGTGGTCAAACCATCAATTCCTAATAACAACATTCACTAGAAATTTTTTGATAGTGATGAATAGATTCTTTCCTTTTTGCTTGAAGAAGATCAGTTCTCCATGGTGAATCAAGCAAAACTCAAGCAACTGTATGGTGATCAAGTCATATAGCTAAAGACAAATAAATTACCCAAAGGCCTTGTTACCTTAGAGTTGATTTTCAGTACTGATGATCAGATTAAAAAGGGTAAAGCTAGCTTGCAAATCAAACAAGAAAATTATGAAGAGCTGGAGATTTTCAAAGGTAAACCCCTCAAGATAGGAAAAATTTGTTCACATGAAGATAAACAAGCTTTTGTTGCTTTATGTCAAGAATTCTATGATGTCTTTCCTTGGGAATACTCAGACTTGAAAGGGTTTGATCCCCATATTTCTTAGCACACAATTGAGTTAGAGCTTGATGCTAAGCCAGTAAGAAAAAAACAAATTCCCTTGAATCCTAAACTTGAGCCTCTAATGATTAAAGAGCCGACTAAACTAGTTGAGGGGGGTATTGTCTTTCCTATCAAACACACTTCATGGGCTTCTAACCTTGTACCGGTTAGGAAGAAAAGTGGTGAAATAAGGCTTTGTGTGGACTTTAGGGATCTTAACCGAGCATATTTGAAAGACCACTACCCACTGCCCTCCATGGAACGAATCTTGCAAGAGGTTGTTGATTCTGAAAGATTTTCCTTACTGATGGTTTTTCAGGGTATAACCAGATGCTAGTTAAAGAAGAAGATCAGTTCAATACTACTTTTACAACTAAATGGGGCACCATGGCATACAAAAGGATGCCTTTTGGTCTATCTAATGCTGGTGCCACATTTCAGAGTGCCATGGACATGGCATTTCAAAATTTGATCAACAAGATTATGTTGATTTATTTGGATGATATTACAGTTTATTCTAAAAATGCTGATGAACATTTGTTAAATCTTAGGCGAGTCTTTGAAAAATGAGAGAGTTTGGTATCTCTCTCAATCAAAAGAAGAGTATCTTTGATGTTCCTGAAGGGAAATTATTAGGACACATATTGTCAAAGAAAGAAATTACTATTGATCTTGAGAGATTCAAATCCATACTTGAGTTGCTGCTACCTAATCACAAGAAGGGTCTCCAGAGCTTTCTGGGCCAGACCAACTTTCTAAGAAGATTCATCCCTGATGTTGCAAATCTGTTACAACCTTTAACAACTATGTTAAAGAAAAATGCAATTTTTAGTTGGAAAAATGATGCCAAGACTAGTTTTGAAAAGGTCAAGGAGGCCTTAGCAGCAGCTCCTACATTGGTAAATCCCAATTTTTCTAAAGATTTTTATCTGCATGCTTATGGTAGCACAAGTAACATTTCTGCAATATTGGTTCAAAAAAATGAAGAGAATTTAGAACAACCAATAGCCTTTTTCAGTCAAGGTTTGGTCGATTATGAATAGAAATACTCCTTTGTAGAGAGGCATGTTCTTGCTGTGATAAGAAGCCTCAAGAAATTCAAGCCTTTGATCTCTCGTAATAAAATTCATTCCATGGTGGCACACTCAAGTGAGAAGGAATTCTTATTGAATAAAGATCTGAATGAAAAAATAGCAAGGTTGATCACTAATGTCATGGAATACGACATAGATATTAAGATCACCAAATTGGTAAGAGGCAAGGGCCTTTGTGAACAACTTGCTACTGGATCAAGAAACGAAAGTGAACTACAAAAGGATGTGGTCCTTGCTAATACAAATGAGTTTCAAAATGCTCAAAATGAGGTACCAATAGGGACAACCAATTGGGTACAAGATATGATCCAATTTTTACAAACTGGTGAATGCCCATTAGGATTAAACATAGCTAAAAGAAGATACTTCAGATTGCAGTCCATACCATATGTGCTGGTAAATAATGTTCTCTTCAAAAAGGATCTAAACTGTGTCTTATTAAGATGCATTCACAGTCACCAAGTTGAGGAGGTACTTCATGAATTTCATGATGGAGCTACAGGAGGTCACTTTGCTCACAGAACTACTACCTAGAAAATCATGAGAGCTGGTTACTACTGGCCTAGCTTGTTCAAAGATGCATACTCTTAGTTAAGAAAGTGTATCAAATGTGCTCTATTTTTAGAAAAGGAAAAGTTTCCAGCTATGCCCCTACATCCAATTCAAGTGGAGCAGCCCTGCATGAGATGGGGCATTGATTTCATTGGGCCAATGAATCCACCTTCCAGTATTGGTTAGAAGTGGGTGCTCACAGCTACAGATTATTTCACAAGGTGGACAGAAGCAGTAGCTTTGAAGGAAGCAAAAGATTCTTCAGTTTTGAGCTTCTATGAAGATATAGTCACCAGATTTGGAGTTCCTAAATCCATCATATCTGACAATTCTCTTGCATTCACGGGTCTAAGAGTAACTGATTGTGTCATTAAACATGGAATTCACTTGAATACATCCTCAAATTATTACCCCCAGGGTAATGGTTTAGCTGAAAGCACAAATAAGAATCTCATCAGGATCATTAAAAGAACCATAGAGGATAATCAAAGGACCTGGAACACCAGTTTAAAGAATGCACTTTGGGCGGACAGAGTGACCCCTAAGAGGTTTGTTGGCAATTCACCATATATGTTGGTCTATGGAAAAGAGGCAAGATTTCCCCTATCTATGGAGCTTCTAGCTCTAGACATTGTTCACTAGTTGGAGATGCTTGAGTGACATGACCCAATGTCTATAAGGTATGGAGAGCTCATGGAGCTCGAAGAATCAAGGGACAGAGTAGTGAAAACTTTGGAGTATCATTAGCTCTAGACAAAGAAGACATTTGACAAAAGAGCTACAACAAAGTCTTTTAAGGAGGGAGACCTTGTGCTCAGGTGGGATGTTCTTAAAAGTAGACTTGGTCATCACACTAAGTTCGAAAATATGTGGAATGGTCCATTTATTGTCATAGACTGCAAGGAACACAATGCTTATCAACTAGCTACAATAGGAGGGGAAGTACTTCCTATACCAGTTAATGGGATACACCTTAAGCCCTATTTTCAAGTCTGATGGAGTTCCTCTTTTGTATATATTAGTTAAGTGTTATGTTTTCAATAAGTTCTTTTACACTGTGGCTCATTTTTTTTCTATTTTTTCCTCTCCCTCGGTGCTCTTTAGCATAGTAAATAGTTCTTTTCCTTTTCTCCTATTTTTTTCATTTTAGAAAATCTGTTGTGCTCTATAGGTCTCATGCGAATTGTAACCATGTGCCAACTGACATTTTTTTTTTCTCTAAGCTTTCTAATGACTCTATACCCAATGGACAAATTGTAGCTACTAGTTCTCATGCTTAGTAGGCAAACATCCCGCAAAGGTCGCTAGAATTGTTGTCTATATTTCACCTATAGTTAAATTAGGAAAGATAATCATATGTTAGATCTTTGAGAGGCCAATGGAACATTCACATGAGGGAAAGACTCTACATTTGTTGCTAGGTCATGGGGCACTCAGTGGGAGAAACCACCCTAGGGAGATTCGGCATGAAAATCATCTAAGGGGAAAGTCGGCTGGACATTTCAGAGGTCTCGCCGACTAGTAGGGTTTCCATTAAGTCCGAGTGCTTCAAACCAGGGATCCTATTGGCATGAGATCTCTTTCAGCATATAGTCTTGGTGACTAATGGTATCTCGCTGACAATAGTGATCCTTCAGTGTAGCTTTCAGGTTGGGGTAAGGTCTCCTCGACTCCTAATGTCTTGCCGACATATGAGGAGCCTCAGATGGAGAGGTGCTTTCAACATAAGAATGCAGGATTTGCTAGGAGGTCTTAGCAACGGTGAAGTCTCACCGAAAGGAAGATGAGGAGCCTCAATATGGTTGTCTTCAGTAGGAGTCCCACTGACACAAAGGAACCCCTTGGTATGACTAAGGGACTTCACCGGAATGTCTCCCCAACTCATAATGTTTCACTAAGATGAGAGCTTAGCAAGAGGCGGAGGGCTCGACAAAAGGTCTCAGCAAATGGAGGTGGTCTTTCCAATCAAAGGGAAGCCTCACCAAAACATGAAAGGGCTTGCCAACAATTGAAAATATCACCCTGAGGTCCCGCCGACACCGGGAAGTCTTGGGCACATAGAAAGTGTCATTGACGAAGGTCTTGCCGACTAGTGGAGCCTCCAAAAAATGAAAAAAGAGTTTGCCAAAAGGAAGGGATTTCTACGTGATGTTTTGGTGAATTGAGATTGTCTTGCCGACATGGATTAACCTCGGTATAGTGTTGTGTTTCGCCCTGAGGTTTCCCTGAAATCAAGATGTCTCCCCGATAGGGAAAGGAGCCCGCCGAATGAAAAAGCACTCGGGTATGGTCTCAGCGACCCGCCAAAGTCTCATCGATATGAAGACCTTCAGTATAGCATTCAAGGTCGGAGAAAGGTCTCCCCGACTTGGTGATCTCTTGGGTAAAGGAAAGCGGAGCTCGGTAAGGTAAAATGCATTCGGGGAGACACTAATGGTCTCTTGCCAATAGATGAAATGGGGTCTCGCCAAGTTAAAATTCCTTCGACATAACCTCTTGCCGACTACTAGGTGTCTCCCCAACCAGGGGGTCTTGATGGCTGAAGCAAACAAGTAGGGGTCCCACCAACGAAACATCCGGCATCGCTAAGAGTTGGGGCTTTCACCATGGGGTCCTGGTGACTATCCAAAGTCTCCCCGAACATTACAATACTTTGGAATAGTCTTGTGAATTCGATAGGATGTCTCCCCAACTCGATGATGTGTCACCAAAATCACATCTTAGTAGAAAGTGAGGACCTCGGTGTAAGGTCTGGGCTATAAAGGAAGGTCATGCCAAAAGGAAAGACCCTCGCCAAAGCAAGGTGCCTTCGATATGATGTCTTCCTGACCGGCGGGAGTCTCAGCAAAATGAGGAGAGCTTGGGAAAATAGGGGGAGTTTGTCATGACATCTCAGTGACTGTTTCAATCATGTTGATAAGTTGCAGAGGACATAATCGCATTAGTGAGATACTTTCAGTGTCTCACCGAGATGCAATTCTTTTCAAAAGAAGTTTCAACCACCTACAGAGCCTGCATGGAATACGCTTGACCAACTAGGAGGAGCTGAAGGGAGCCATGATAGTCTGATCAGAATGAAGAATGTCAATGGGATGAATGCAACATGTATCTATTGTGAGCTCAAGGCATTTAAGGCATTCAACTGAGGTGGTTCAAACAGGACACGATGCCAAGATCAGAATGAATGCAGTAACTGTGAAATATCTGAAGAAGGCTTCCCCGAGGATGACTCTTCATAGCAAGGACATGTAGGTTTCTGCATTAAACTCGGTCGAAAATATCTAAGGAGATATATTTTTTGGGAACTGATATTTTGTAAGCCCCAAGGGGCTAACACATTTTGATATATAAGGCTTTTTTTTTCCTTTTTGTAGGTAGTTCGAGTAATGTATCCAGAAGAGTTAGTGATTTTTAGCTATCCTTCCTCAATTGATGTATATTTTGTAACTCAATCAGAATCTGGAATGCAACATAGAGTTTACCTTGGAAGCTAGTGTTCATGTTTGTACCGTTCTCATTTCTCTATCTTTCTTTTGATTATGCAAGTCTTTAACTATGTTTTTATAAATTATGCACTTATATCTTAGAGCTATGAAATTAATCTTTCCTTCCTAAGATGTGTATGTAGATCGAACCTATTAAGATTGATGCATAAGTCTATAAGAAGTTGTGTTGAGCACATAAAACATTTACAGTTAGGTTTCCCAGTGTATGTTCATCCTATTTTCTTTTCATAATTCCTCATCATTTCAGTGTATCACCTTAGATTTTAATCTTTATTTTATGTATTCCTTCTTCCTTTTTCCCCAAAAGAATCAATAGTTAGGTGACACCAAAGGAAGCTGGCCTTCTCTGGAGGTTCATTTCAACTATAGGTGACCCACAACCTTGAAATGATCCCATGTTTCTCTAGGAAGCTCAGTTTCAATCTCTGTGGATAGGGTGCATTTCTAGGTGACAACAATAGCTAAGCAAGAATTGGAGAGTGCATCTACAGAACTTATAGAATATTCTTTCCCTATGCCTGATGTAAAAGATCAAGCAACCTCAATTGTGGCTCATCTAATTCAAGCACCCATAACAACTTCAAAAGAATCAACTCCAACCTGTGATCAACTGTGGACCCTCATGTTTGATGGATCCAAATCTAAGACAGGCAGTGGTGTTGGAATTGTACTAACCATCCCTAAAGGGAAAACCTTCTTTGCTTCTTACAAGTTGCAATTTGGGTGTACTAACAAGGTAGTAGAGTATGAAGCTTTGGCACAGGAACTGATGTTTGCACATAAGAAGAAGGTCGCAGCCTTGATGGTCAAGGGAGATTCAGAAATTGTTATCAAGCAGGTATGCAGCCAGTACACCTGTCACAATAAAAGGCTAGTAGCATATAGAAATAGGGTATGGAATCTAATCAAAGACTTTGATGCCTTTTGGATTAGCTTAATCCCTAGAGAAGAAAATCAAGTAGCTGATTCATTGGTTGTTGCTACAAGCACCCTAGAACCTATGCAAGGCTCCAACCTCAAGAAATTCTCTGTGGAGTTAGTTTTGACTCCTGCAGTTCCTGATAACATCACAAAATTTCAAGTCTTTGATGATGATCGACATATTCTGGCTTTCTTAGCAAGCTCAGATGTTTTTGAGGGGAAAATTATTGATGAGTTCAACAGAGATCAAGGGGATTAGACCCCTAAGGAATGTGATATAGAAGGAGTTCTTAACTTAATGAATAATAACATTTCCAAGGGAATGGTGGCTTTGGAGAGAATTTTTGACTAAGATCCATGGGCTCGAGAGAAGATATCAGCTGAAGATAGAGGAGGTGAATACAAAATAGTTAATTTAGCTGATTCTGGTCCTGAAAGGAATGTCTACATAGGGAAAGCCTCCCTTGAAGCAATCAGGAAAGACATATTGAAGGCACCTAAAAAGGATATTTCTGCAATCGCTTGGGGATATGAAGACCTAAAGACATTTGATGCTACTGTAATGACTCACACTATTCCCTTGAAGCCCGAAGCTAAACCCTTCCGATAGAAGCAGTGCCCTGTTAATGCCCTGATTGAACCATTGATCTATAAAGAAGTTCAAAAATTACTCTCGGCAAGGATAATTTTCCCTATACGCCATTCAACCTAGGTGGCTAACTTAGTCCCAATCTGCAAGAAAAATGGGGAGATCAGGCTTTGTGTCGACTTCAGAAATCTGAATAGGGCTTCAGAAAAAGATAATTACCCACTTCCTTCTCTAGATGAAGTCCTGTAGACTGTCAATGGATCTCAAATAATATCATTCCTAGATGGTTACTCTGGATACAATCAGGTAGTGGTCAACTCTAGAGAGACAAAATGAAGACAACCTTCACTACAAAGTGGGGAACATTCGCTTATATGAGGATGCCATTCAGTCTAATAAATGTTGGAGCAACTTTCCAGCATGCCATGGACATAGCGTTCAAGGACCTAATCAGTAAGTGCATCATTGTCTATATGGATGACCTGACAGTGTTCTCCAAGGACTGATTGAACCATGCTATGGACTTAGCCAAAGTTCTTGAGAGATGCATCCGGTATGGAGTCTCATTGAATCCAAAAAAAAGTGTGTTCAGGGTTTCTAAAGGGAAGCTGCTGGGACACATAATTTCTGAAAGAGGGATTTTAATTGACCTAGATTGAGTCAAGTCCATTTTGAAGATAATTAGGCCAGGAAGCAAGAAAGAAATGAGGTCTTTCTTCAGAAAGATCAATTTCATGAGAAAATTCATTATAGGCTTTGCTAAAATTGTGAAGCCACTCAATGAAATGATGAAGAAGGACGCTAAAACAGAGTGGACTGAGGAGGCAAAGGCTGCATTTGCACAAGTCAAGAAATCCATTTTAGAAGCACCCGTGCTCACCAGCCCTGACTATCTAATACTGTTTTACATCTACTCTTTTGCCTCTAATCATTCATGTGCAACAGTACTAACCCAACGAAGAGAAGAGGCAGAGGACAAGCCAATTGCATTCATGAGCTCTCCATTCAAAAATGTAGAAATCAAATACCTGCCTCTTGAGAAGAAAGCCTTTGTGCTAGTTCAGGCTATCAAGAAGTTCTGGCATTACATCCTTCGAAGAAAATTCATCGTTGTAGTTCTTGATGCGGCTGTGAAGTCCCTACTCATGCAGAGCGAGCTGGTAGAAAGGAGAGGGAAATGGATGGCCATCCTGCAAGAATTTGATCTATAGATACACCCTATGAAATTAGTCAAGAGCACCGGTTTGTCCAAGTCCATGGCGAACGTTGGAAACAACATCATCTGTCAGTAATACACGACCCAGTCTTTCTCTAACGACCCTTGGTATGCTGAT
>VDFB02026457.1:31693-82540 GCA_007258455.2 Sequoia sempervirens | reverse complement strand
TAAATGGGCTTTCTTATTTAAGATTTTGGGAGCCTTTGGTTTTGCTAAAGACTACATTGATTGGGTAAGGAGTTGTGTCACCTCTTCTTCCTTTTCAGTGTTGGTTAATGGAGAGCCAACGGAGTTGTTTGGTGCATCTAGGGGGCTCAGACAAGGGGATCCTCTGTCTCCCTACTTGTTCATCTTACTTGCTGAAAGATCGGGGAGGTTTATTAGATCTCAAGTGGAGGGTGGATTGATTCAAGGTTGGAGTTGGGGAAATGATATTCCCCCTCAATCCCATCTTCAGTTTGTTGATGATACTGCTCTAATGGGCATGGCCAAAGTCAAGGAGGTTATCAGATGGCGTAGTATCTTGGATACCTATTTGGCTGCTTCAAGTCAATGTATCAATGAGGGGAAGTCTTTTATTTACTTTTTCAACACTCCTAAGAGTATCAAAAGGAGAATTGTTGGCATCCTTCGCTTTTAGATTGGCTCTCTCCCCTTTGTTTATCTTGGCATTCTGCTTGCTATTCGTTCGCTTCCTAATCTGTTTTGGCAAGGGATTATTGATAAGTTTCATAATCTGGTTAGTCATTGGACTTGCAAGTGGCTCTCTTCTACAGAAAGAGTGACTCTCTTAAAATCTGTGGTGCAAGCTCTTCCTCTATATAGATGCTTTGTTCTTTCTGCTCCTGCCAACTTTATTAAGGACTTTGATAGGTTGTCTCGTCAGTTCCTTTGGTCTGGCAACCTTCTTCATAGGAAGTGGAGCTTGGTTAAGTGGGATGCCATTTGTAGGCCGAAGCAGGAAGGTGGCTTGGGATTACGTCAAACGGACTTGAATGGGCAAGCTTTAGCAGCTAAAATGTATTGGCAGTGGTGTTTGCAGCAGCATCAGTTGTGGGCTAGAATCCTTACCTCAAAATATCTGGGGATGGTTGAAAATACTGAGGTTGCTCACTTTAGCTTGGAGGGGAAAGGCTCTTTAATTTGGGGTACCCTAAAAAGAGGTGCAAATCTGGTCAAGTTGGGGTTGTTCTGGATTTGTAATGGTGGTCAGGATGCTCTCTTTTGGTTGGATTCTTGGAATAGTCATCCCCCCATTTTGTCTTCCCATCCTCATTTGCAGAACTTTTGTCAACATTTTATGGATGCTAGTTGGTGCCATGTGGCAGATTTCAAAACGCCTCAAATTTTGGGCCAAGCTAGTGTGTTCAAGTGGAAGGATCTGCATGAGTGGCCTCCTGGTGGTGTGGCTGAAGATCATCAAGAGCTTGCTTTACTATTGTCTAATCGTGTTTATAATTCTCTTCCTGGGAGGGATGTGTTAGCTTGGGGGCCAGACCTGAAAGGTAATTTTTTTGTGGCCTCAAGCTATCAAGTTTTGGATAAACAGTTGTTTGAGAGTTCAGAGGTTTCTTGGTGGAAAAAGCTTGGAATAAGTTTGTCTGGCCTAAGTGTAATTTCTTCACCTAGTTACTGGTGCAAGGGAAGTGTCTTACTTGGGAAAATCTTTGGAAGTGTGGGTTTCAAGGCCCGTCTGTGTGTGTCATGTGTGTTGGGCACGAGGAATGTATTCCTCACCTCTTCTTTCAGTGTTCTTTTGCGAAGGATATTTGGCACTTTTGGTGGAACCTCTAGCAGCAGCCATGTAGGCATGGTTCTTCTCTGGAGGACTTTTGGAGGAGCAAGGGGTCTCCTCCTGTTAAGACTTCTTTCCTTAGTATAGCCTGGATCATTGGTCCTAGTTTAATAATATGGCATATTTGGTTGGAGCGTAACCATAGAATCTTTTTGGATAAGAAGTTGCTTAGTGGTCAGATTTGGATGAGAATTTTGGGGGTCCTTCAGGAGACCTTGACTGCTAAGTGCGATTTGGCTGTTCCTGTCAACCCTGATGAGTTGGGAGTGGTCAGAGCGCTGGGCCTTTCTGTTCAGGGAAAGAGAAAATTGAGACTTGGGCATCGTGGCTGTGGGCGAGAGAGGGTTGGTCGTGTTGGCCATTAGTGTCACCCTGTTATGGGGGAGTTGAAAATTAATACTGATGGATCTTCTCGTGGCAATCTGAGGCATGCTAGAGTTAGTGGTATTGGCCGAGATAGTTTGGGAGTTGTGGTTTTTTCTTTTCTATTTATAAAGGTCAGCATACTAATAACCTCATGGAGGCTACTGCTATTCTTCTTGCAGTTGAGCGAGCCTATGCCCTTGGCTGGAGGCGGATTGTTTGTGAATCTGACTCCCAAGTTGTTGTTGATATGCTAAATAGGAGGAATTTGGAGGGTGTGAATTGGCAGTTAGCGGTGGTGGTCAAGCAAATTGTCTCATTGTGCACTACTCTGGAGTCTATTGTTTTTTGTCATATTCCTCGAGAGTGGAATAAGGCAGCGGATGGATTGGCTAGGTGGGCTTCTAAGCAGATGGGTACTTGGAATGTGGATGATTGGGGCAATCTTCCTAGTGATTTGGCCATAGTTCTAGAGGATTGGGTTGCAGAAGATATGAGGTGCTTTTTGGGTGTAACTTAATTCTTAGCTTTGTTGGTGCCCTTTGTGGGTTTGTTGCTCTTGCTTTGTAATGCTCTTTTGATTCAATAAAGGTTTTTACCCCTCTTTTAAAAAAAAAAAAAAAATCAAAATAGCTAGAAGAAAACACAATTTTGAACTTACTATTTATGTATGTAGATTTTAGCAAATATAGCAACTTTACCCATTTTTTTTAAAAAAATTTGTCTAATAAGTTTTCAAAATCGTGCTACTTTATAGTATTTAAGAAAAAATTGCACACAGGTCTTTTCAAGAAATATTCAAATATGTTGTCCCCATTTCTTAGAAGTACCATATGGCAGGGGAACCTTTTAAGTCCATAAACATGAGACTGTATATTTTAGGAAAGTTTTAAAGGAAAACCATAGAATTTACTGATTGAACATACAGATTTTAGTGAATCTAATTAACCTTATACATGTTTTAATGGAAAAACCGCTGAATTACTTGTATTATAAGAACTTTCCGAAGTAAAAACATCAAATACGGCTTAAATACATAAAATTCATTTATTTGAATAACTTTATCCAGATTCTAATGACAAACTTGGAAAACCTTTTTTTCTAGATTTATTACGTTGTGGAAATTTCTTATGAGTGTTTGTGCTAGGTGAAATCATTTTTAATCCCCAAAAATATGTTGCAAGAAAATATAAGGAAACAAAAAAGACAATTTACTATTTAAAAATGTAGATAAATGGAATCAAACAATATTATCCATTTTTGAAAGGAGAAATTGCCGATTAGTTTTCAAAAGGTTGCACTGTATACTTTGGAATTTAATTGAAAAAGAGCCAAACTATTCAAAATAGGTCATACCTAACAGCAACTGCCGAGAAAGCGAAAGTGAATGCTCCCTAGCCAACGTTTTAGCTTCCTCTTCTAGGGTTTCAACCGGCAATGCCAAGTCGTCGTCGTCTTCTTCTCCTTCTGAAGAAATCATTTCATCACCTGAGCTGCAATTGCATTGAAATGTTGTCTTCTTATTATATTTTTCTTCTACGAGCCTTGAATTCCTTTGCTTTTGCCAAGAAATCTTCGAGGAATTAAGTAACAAATTAAGATGACATGGCAGCTTCAAATTTTTACAGAGCGGGACAATGGTGGTGAATCTCGTATGGCATGTAGTAGAGATAGAGTACAAGGAGCTTCCTGTTTCCATTGATTATACTTATTTTTTTCTTCCTCTTGCCTCTATTGCTGCAAGTCTTACTCTACCGCTACAGTAAAATGTTATCCCTTCCCTTCCATGGTCTCTAACATGTATGTGCCCTCGTGGCATATTATTGTCGATTACGTTGGAAAATCTGAAGATTAAAACGTTTGGAGCCGGTTTTAATATTTTCTATTTTATCCACAGCCGTTTTCCCGTTCACGAGCATCAGACATTCTTGCAGAAAATTACCGTGGAGGCTCGCCGTTTCCGCTGCCTTGTTTTGGAGGAACTTTCATAATAAATGAATGGTAGAGACAAAATAGTTTTAAATTTTTGATAATTCGCAAAATTATCCGGGAGTTAAATAATGATAAGATACTTTTTCGTAAGGAAGAAATGTCTGGAACCGGCGCATAGATATATTTTGGGTTAATATTATTCTGGTGATATATAATTAATTATTATTTAGATTTTTTTAAATATATTTATTTAAAAGATATTTGAAATGTTTATATTAGTTTTTTATTAGTTTATGTTAGGGAATTATAGGCACCACCAGAATTTAACTAGTTATTAATAACTCTCATTTTAACCAATGAGAATTTGATTAATTTTTCTATTTGAATTTTTTCAATTTATTATCAATGTATAGATGCGAATTATATAACAAAATATATTTCAAAAATCAATTCTCTTGAATCTAATTGGTACACAATTTCTTGCAGTGTAACAAATCATACTTAGTATTTATCTATTAATTTTATCACTTGCATAATTCTGCATTGTAACAAATCATACTTAGTATTCATCTATTAATCTTATATATATTGTAACAAATCATCCTTCGTATTAATTTAAAATATTTTTAAATTAAAATAGTTAAATTATATTGATATTAATATTATGATATTGCTATCGGGGATTCAGGTGTAGTTTCGAGTCAAACTCATTGACCCATGTTTCATGAGTAGTGGTTCAACAAGAACCCATCGATATCGAATGGTCCCTTAGCACTCATTGCATCTAGGTGATGCTCCACCAGAGGTGAAGCAGCAGTCATCCAGGAGGTCACCCATCCCAGTACTGCTCCTCCAGCTCAAGCGCGCTTAACCAGGGAGTTTTCTCCAAGGTTAAGCCCGCTTGAGTTGTTACCCCATTTGCAAAATTTATATTAATATTTTTAATTTTTAAGAAGATAATAGTTTAATCAACAAATTTATATTTAAATTTTAGTCATTTTTTAATAACTTCCTTAATTTTTAGATGGTATGGCTAATTTTATCATTCAACCTCTTCATTAAATTTATATTTATATTTTATATTTTGAAATATGTATTTTATATATAATTTAGATTTTTTGTTTACATTCTTTCAAATTAGTGTTATAAATTGACTATTTTTTTCATTGTTTTTCATTGTTTTAATTAAAGAGTTAAATTTTTAATAAATAATATTTTTTAAAATAATAATTTCTACATTCTTAATACATAAAAAAATGTTCTAATATAATAATTAGGTTTTTCAATTTTACCAAGTATATTTTTTATTCTTTTAATTATATTTTGATATTTTTAAATTAATTAGAATTTGTGCTATTATGCTATACTATAATATTTATTTATTTTATTAGGAATTTTAATAGTCACTATTTAATAAGTGAAAAAAATGCGTTGCTATAATAGGATGTTTTCCAAATTTCTAAGTGTGAATAATTCATTTTCATGTGATCTTTATCCTTCTTTTAATATAAACAAACTCATCATTATAATAATTAGGTTTTCCAATTTTATAAAGTAAAACTTTTTATTTATTTATTTATTTATTTATTTATTTATTTAGTTTTTTGCATAGCATTTGACTATTAATATAATTTAATTTTAAATGGTATTGTTTTTATATTGAAAGTAGGGGAAGGCCCCTAAACCCATGAGTTCAATAAAAAGAAAAAGCATAGACACCTCAACCCACCAAACAACTAAAAGGAGAAACACAAGCATAAACAAAGATGGGCAACAACCTAGCACAAACAAAGCACAAAGAAAAATACAAACCACAACAAAAATTGTTAGCCTTACCATTCAACCTATAATTTATATATTTCTAGCCCCAAAAAAATTGTTGCTATAAATAGTATATATTTTTATTTTTTAAATATGAATAAATTCCTTATACCTTTATTAATACATCTAAAATTGTGTCATTATAATAATCATGTTTTCCAATTTTACCAAGCAAGACTTTTTATCTCTTAGTTTTTGTTTTAACTTAGTGTACACATCATTTTATTGAAATATATTTTATTAAAATTTTATGTTGGTTTCATTCTTAGTTTTGATATTTCCAAAAGAATAATTGGTTAAGACATCCACTATAATAATTAAGTTTAAAAATTTGATGTCAACCCCTTTAATTTTTTTATTATCTTATATTTAAATTATTAATATAAATAATTTTAATTTTAATAATTTTCTTTTTGAATCAATCTTCTATTATAATTTTTAATTTATTCAATCTTCAATACTTACCTTTTTTATTAAAAAAAATAAAAAATATATTATCTATCTTATATTTTTCTTGTATCAACGAATTATGTTAATGTAAGCATGCAAGATCAAAATAATAAAAATAGGGCAAAATAGAAATCTAAGTCTAAACTCTAAAAAACAAATTACCACATTTTAATTAGATTTTTATATTTTAAAATAAATTAAAATTTATGTTATATATTTTAATATTTATGTTTTTATTTGAAATTTAAATAGTAACTTATCAAAAAATAGTGTTATAAGTAGCATATTTTTCAATTTTTTATAATTTTGAATAACATATTTTCTCTTAATTTTTGTCTCTCTTAAAAGGCAAAAAAAGGTGTTAATATAATAATTAATATTTTTTAACTTTATAAAGTAAGAAATTTTATCTCTCATGTTACCAATATAAATGATTTAACTTAGCTTATCTATGTTTATATTTTCCATTCTATTAAATTCAAATATATTAAATAATCTAATAACAAATTCAAATAAATAATATATTATAATATTATAATATATACACTATATAATACATATGTAACATATATAATATATAATATATAATTTTAATATCATTATAATATTATAATATATATACAATATATATGTAACATATATACCATCTAAAATATAATTTAATATATTAGAACTAAAGTTATAACCACAAATACAATCCTTAACTTAATCATTTGTTCTTCTTACACAACAGTCCCACCTCATCAATAATTTCATTTCTAACTTTTTAAAACATAACTATTTTATAACTTTTTGGCAAGAACTTCTTCATTTTATTTATTATATATGTGTTTTAATTTTAACATGGAATTATTATACTTTTATGTTATTATAGAGCTATTTTATTTACTACATATTTTATTTATTTACTTTTGAATTGGGAAATATAAATATGTTACTAGAAATAAAATTTGATCATGTAATCGTTTCTATTTTATTGAAATATTTAGATTTACATTACATTTATAATTTTTTAATATTTAATTAAAAGATATAATAATTTATATTAACAAGATAATTATCATCTTAAATATTTTTCTTTTAAAAAAAGAAATTAGAGAGAAATGAAATTTGGTCATGTAATTGTTTGTATTTTATTGAAATATTTAAATTTACATTAAATTTTTAAATTTTTAATATTTAATTAAAAAATTATTGTAATTTATATTAACAGGTTAATTACCAACTTAAATATATTTCTTTAAAAAAAAAATTGAAGAAATGAAATTTGGTCATGTGATCATTTGTATTTTATTGAAATATTTAATTTTACATTAAATTTATATTTTTAATATTTAAAAATATAATAATTTATATTAAGAAGTTAATTACCAACTTTTAAATTAAAAATATTATTTTATTTAAACCAAAATTTTAAATAAATAAATAATCTTAAATTTTATTAAAAAAATATCTTTAAATTTACATTAAATATATTTATTTTATTATTAAAAATAATAATTTATAAGATTATAAAACACTTTTTTTATATATGGTAAGTTGTTACCTGTGGGGATAATGCCCAAAAAATCAATGAAAGACGTGTGATATGATGTGGTGTCATCCGCCAAATATTTTGCATCAAGCCTTCATACTGTAAATCCAAACATTTGCACGTGGGATTGCAAATGTAACATTTTTTGTAGAAGCCTTGCTTAATACAAACTTCTTATTTTCTCATTTGGATTTCACTTTGACTCTACTCCTCACCTCCAATCTTTATTATGATGCTAAGTTGACGTCTAAAGCATGTGTTGAGCCTCTCAATACAAGTGTTATCTCCCATGGAACTCTAGAATTAATGAATTTGGTTCTCGTTCATCACTTCATCTTGTCGAATAATGATTTGAAGGTACCTATATTTCAATCGCATTTGCCTTTTAATATCAGCAATATGACGAGAAAAGAACAAAGGCTTTGTTATCATACAATGGAGACTCCAATTTTTCTTCAGAGCAACAAAAGCCAGCTGGCTTTGATGGGGCAGATAACCTAAAGAATGTATTGGTGGAAAATGACCATTTGACCCCAAAGGTTGTTTGTTTCATTCTAGGAAAGGAATTATTAGTTTCAAGGGAGCGGTATCGAGTTAACTCTGATATCTCGTCCTTGTTTATAGCATCATTGTTGGATCTTAGGGTTTCTAAGGAAACGATAGCCGCCCTTATTAGAGAAATATTTGATTTGAATTTACTAGAGGGTTTGGACAAGGTTCTTGAAGCCTCCCGGTTGGGTGTAGGGATCCCACGCCCTAGGGATTGGGCCGCCATCAAGATCCAAATGTCAATTTTTTACCATTTCTACTAGACATTTCAGGAAACGAGTACTAGATGCATCACTTTAGGGTCAAGATTGGCTATGATTTCTTAAAGCGGCTATACCATTTTGTGCCAGTCCAAGATTTCCAATGGATTACCCAATTTATAGAGTTTCATGAAGATTGAAGCTCCCATCGTCTAGTTTAAAGGAACCCTACTGGTCAGGTTCAAGTTTTGATACATTTCAAGACATAGCATGGTGAAACTCTAGGTTAAAAGTTTAAGTATAATAGGCTAAGTTTATAGCAGCTAGTAAAAAATCTAAAGCAAGGCTACAACAGGATAAAGCCCCTTTTTGTTATAAGAGCACAAGGTATAAATAACCTAGGTTTAGGAAAACAACTAAGTTAAGGTTAAGTAAATCAAATATTGTGACACTCAATTGAGCCATAAACAGACCAGTTTAAATATATACAAATATGTAATATCTAGAGACTTTTTACCAAATATAATTAAGACTCTTTATATCTTATGGATGGTTGTGTTGCATAATACTTCAATTCATCCCAAAATTTTGAATTTTTGAGTTACATATTTCAATTTTGAGAATCATGTGTGTTTTATGTGCATTGGACTTTCTTTACCTTATCTAATTAAGCAATTAAAGTTTGAGCCCAAGGGTGTATTCAACAAGTTGTAGTTTTGTATTGAAGTGCCACTGATGAACACTAATGTTGTAGTCTATACATTATATTTTGTTTTGTGGCTTTCTTAAATTTATTGCTTCTTTGTCATGAAATTGTCACTTTTGTTTATTTGCCTAAAATTTGGGATAAATTAAACAATGAGATGGGAGCATCGCTTATCATCCTGTTAAATTAGATCTATGGTTCGAAGCTCGAATGAGGTAGGAGGGACTTAGGGTTACTCTGTGTTTTAGATGTGTTATGTTTTGTAGCCATAGGACCACTTCAAAGGTTAGGTTAATTAGCTAGAGTGAGTATTCAATGATTCTTAATGCTAAAAACCAAAGCCCTTAAGACCATTGCAAGATTACTTAGCGGAGTTAATGTGAGTCTAGATAAAGGTATAAGTTTAACCCTAAAGCATCACTTGATGGAAAGGTTTTGAATGGTTTATGAGCCTTTGGCCTAAGGCATAGTTGAGGTTACATTCTACTACGAGATGGGTGTAAGGTTGGTTATAGGACTTTTTATATATGTGTAGTGTGCAGAACTACACTATATATTCTGACATGTTGATCCTTAAGTTTTAAATCTTGTAGACCTTCCCAGTTATTGCCTGATCTTCTTCAATAATGAATTTTTTGTCCTGTTAACACCAAAATTGGCCAACAAGTTTGCAACCCAATTGGCTTCTTTATATACATGTGTTAGTGAGAATTCCTCAAATTGATCTAGTAATTCCCATATCTTTTGGAACCAAGCCTCTAATTTCTAAATGGGAGTAGCTTTTTTTCCTTATTGCTTGTGTGCATAACAACGAATCTCCTTCCACTTCTATCTTTCCAATGCCTTTATCTTTGCACAACCATAGGCCAAGATCCAGTGCCTCCATTTTTTCCTTATTATTGGTAGCAGTACCTATCTTTTTGGATAGGGCCCATTTGCATGATCCTTTATTATCTCTAATAATACGGCTTGCTCCTATTGGACCCAGATTTCCTTTTGCTGAACCATCAAAATTAAGCTTAAATTAATCTTGTTCTAGGGATTTCCAAACTATTCCTTTTCCAATTTCCACTTTATTTGTCAATTGTCTTTTGGGCCTCTTTAGTTTGTCCAATTTATTTTACATTTCCTCGTCCCACTATGTGAACTTGGTGTTTGATTTAATTCTAACTTTTGCATTTAATAATTCACATAATCCTTCATTTTTTTGTATTAGTCTTTCTTCTTCCATACTTTTTTTCTTGAAAGATTCTTTTATTCCTTTCTTTCCAACACAATCATAGATGGGGCATTAATCCATAGATTTTACCATAGAGTTTCTCTTCTCCCTTTGGGCCAACTACTCAACCAATATTTCAAGTCTACTTGTCTTGCACTCAACCACTCTAGAATTCCTTGGATCGAATCTCAACATTTATTTGCATATGTACATTCTAGGAGAAGATGATTTACTGACTCACAATCTTTACAGCATCGAATGCACCTATTTGGTCCTTGTATGTCAATTTTCATTAACATGTCAATTGTCAGTTGCTCTTGTGTAGTGTTGTCCACGAGAAATCACCCGCTTTTGGTAAACTGATGGGTGTCAGCATGGTTAACTCACTCAAGAAACATTTGATTGAATTGCATTTTGGATCTGATATCCCAATCTAGCCGAGTACTCTCTTGATCTTGATCCACACCATATAATTTTATCCTCTCTTCTTTTTTTATGAAAATTCTTCTGCTCTCGAGTTCTTTTTTAAGGATTGCTTTTATGTCTCCTAGAATATGCATTGTGTCTATATTAATCCATTCATTTTGATTGCCAAATTTGGGGGGATCATTACTAATGTAGTCTCTTACCTTGCTCCCATATCGCTCTTGCAATATGTTTATATGTGATCCCTCAGCTCATCCATCTCTTTTAAATCTTTGTAACCATTCCACGAATCCCTCCAAAAATTAGCCTATCTCCCATTGTTGACTTTCCATGTTAGGTGTTATGTGATGATCTTCTTACTATCCCATAGAAATCTCTAAATATAATATCCACCCATTGTGCTTCACATAGTTAAAGTTCTCTTTGGGTCCTGACTGTCTAGATATTTATTTTGAAAAATTTTGCACAATAGTATTTATGGTTCTATGTACATTATCCAAGTTAGTTTGCACCTAATGCCGCATTTTTTTCCTTCATCTTCCTCAATCCAGCTTCTCCCTCCTTTTTTGATAAGCATACATTATCCCATTGGAGTAGGGGAATTTTCTTTTCTTCCTTAGCCCATTCCCACAAGAATTTTTTCATAAAGCTTTCCAGGCTTGATTCAATCATGTGTGTAATTTTGAAACATGATATAACATATATTGGAACTGCTACCAGTACTAATTTTATCATTAGGATTCTCCCTTCCAATGTTAGCCAATTTTTCTTCCATGTTGCTACCTTATTTCTGCATTTCTATAATATATCATCCCAATGTGTGAGCGTCTTTGGCCAGATATTAATGGAGCCCCCAAATGTTTGGCTAGAATTGAATTGATTGTGAACCCCAATAGCTTTGTTATCCTTTTTTGTAGTACCTTTCTTGTATTGAAGAATAAAATAGAGGAATTTTCTTTGTTTATCAATTGATCTGAGATTCTGGAGTATTCATCTAATGTAGCCTTGATTGATTTCACTTCCTTTATATTCGCTTCACCAAAGAGTATTGTATCATCTACAAATTGTATATGTGTTATACGGTTGCACCTTTGTGCCACTTTGATCCCCTTCCATAAATCATTATCTTGTTTCACCTTGATTGATCTCCCCATAGCTTCTACCATAATTATGAATAAGAATGGGATATGGGGTCCCCTTGCCTCAATCCATTAGTGGCAAGGAAGAAACCGTAGATGGATCCGTACACATTAATTGAATATCTAATTGTTGATATGCAATGTTAAATTAGATCTATCCATTCTTTATTGAATGCAAATCTTCGGAGTATCTCAGTTAGGAAGTCTCGCTTGACTCTATCATATGCTTTGCTAATATCAAGATTAATAGTCATTCCTTGCACCTTCTCTACTATCATTGTATGCACTACTTCCTTAGCTACAATGATACTATCAATTATTTCCCTTCCTATGCAAAAACCACTTTGCTCCTCTTATATAATATTTTTTAGCATCTTTTTTAGTCTATTGGCCAATACTTTGGTGATGATTTTATATATTGTATTGCATAGGGAAATTGGTCGATACTCATTGAACTAGCAACAATCTTTCTTCTTTGGGATGAGGGAAATGACTGTGTTATTGATATCCTTTACAAATATTTTCTTCTTCCTAAACTCCTCTGCAACTTTCCAAACTTCCTGCCCTATGAAAGACTAGCATTTTCAGTACAAAATTACAAAGTGTTTGTCTAGACTTGGTGCCTTCCCTGGATGAATTTGAAAAGTTGCAAATCGTACTTCTTCTAATGTTATTGGCTCCTTCAACATATTATTATCCGTTTTTGACCCAAGTTTTGGAATACAATCAAGCATTGCTTCATTCTTGTAATTATCAACACTTTTATCTAACCCCAAAATTTTCTCAAAGAAAGCTACTATAACCTCTTCTATTTCATCCTTTTTCCTGAGAACACCTCCATTCTCATTTTTTATCTCCTCAATTCTATTGAACACTTTCCTTGCTTTGGAGGTGGCATAAAATTATTTAGTATTAGTGTCCCCTTCCTTTGACCATGTTTCTCTAGCTTTATCTTTCCAGAAGATCTCCTCTCTTTTTAATAGTTCCTCATGATGTTGTTTGAGATGTTTCTCTTTCAAAAAGTCTTCCTAATACATTCCATGTTTAATAACTTTATCATTTAATTCTTCTAATTATTTTTCAACTTTCTCTTTTTCTTGGAAAATGTTCTTGAAAACTAACTTGTTCCAATGCTTTAATTTTCCTTTAATGTATTGTAGCTTCTTCATGAATACATAACTCGGGGTGCCTATGATATCATATTCTTACCATCATGCTTCTATTATATGGACTAGGCTTTCCTTCCTCCACCACATATTCTCAAACTTGAAGTAAGACTTTGTCGGAGGTTGGTCCCTTTTTATTTCAATCAAGATTGGGAAGTGATTAGACATTGAGATAGGTAAGATCTTGGCCTCTAGAGTTGTTGCATTCTCCAACTATTTTGTTGCCATTAAAAATTTGTCCAATCTTTCCACTATGTTTATGAACCCTAATATGTGATTAGTACAAGTAAAGGTGCCATTGGATGATTGACAATCCATAACCCTGGTTTCTTCCACAAAATCTCTAAGTCTTGCATATTCTTGATCACTTTCCTGAGCCCTCCATTTTTCTTAGATAGGTCCATGATAGCATTGAAATCACCTCCCATTATATAATATTGGTCGCCCTTCAACCTGATGTTGTTACTGATAGCTTTCCATGTTTCCCTTTTATCCTCATTTTTTATTGGCCCATATAAATTAAAAATAGAGCAAACTCCAGGTATGTGACAAAATCTATTACTTTTCACTCCATCCAATTAGCATGTGATTGAATTATGTTAATTATGAGATTAGTTCTCCTCCATAGGATTGCAAGACCTCTTTCCACTGCATTGGCTCGTGGAAAATAGCCGCCTAGTTCTTATAGTACCTCAAAAAGTTCCCAACCTCTTTCTGATTGAGTTCAGTTTCCTATATCATTACTATATCTATCTTTATCTTCTCTAGGTGACACTTGACTAAGCATCTTTTGTTAGGGGCATTTAGGCCCCTAACATTCCATGAGGAGATCTTAATTGATGTCCAAGGGAGGTCCTAGCTCCCTTGGATATCAAAAAACATGAGATGTTTTTTAGTCCTTTTTCCACAACTTCTTCCTCCCTTTTTTGCTTGTTTGATTTTCTGCCCCTGCCTTTCTTTGCTTTACCCATTGGTTTTGTTACCATCCGACTAATACACCTAGGATCAATAATCCGAAGCTCATCCAGCTCTAATGGATCTTCTCCTTCATCTAGTTCCTCAAAATCTGACTCCTCTTCTTCAATATTCTGTCATTCGTTAGTACCACCAAATTCTTCCCCTGAAACTCTCTTCTACTTTAGGATTTTCAAATGCCTGTGTTTTGATGTTATTTTCTTCCAGAGGATATCTTTAATCTCCACCATATCCTTGATATTGTTTTATGATTGCTTCTTGTTATTCATATCTTCATGCTCAAACATCCCTTGTGGTGCACTTTTGATTCCTTCTTTTGTTGCTTGAATTTGAGGCCTTTCCCTTATTTTTGGCTTCCATACTAGTTTGGTCATTTGCTTCTTCTCTAGTACTTTCACTTTTAGGTTTTTACTGCAATATTTCTCCCTGTGTCTTCTACTACAGCATTTTAGACAGTTCTTGTCTTCTTTTATCTCCACTGTTTGCACCCATTTTTCACCTTCAATATTTAGCAGAATTTCTTTAGGGACTTGTTTAATGGCTACAATCTACAACCTTGCTTATAAGTAAGAATCCTCCTCAATTATATTTGCATCGATATCCATTAAGGTTCCCAACGATTTCCCAATCTTTTCTAGGCACCCTTTTGATCAGTATTCCAAAGGTAAATTATGTAAGCACAACCATACCAGGTGCTCATACAAATTCAACTTATAGGGGTTGAAGTTTTGATGCCATTTCTCCATGTATAGAGGATGGCCATCTAATTCCCACATCCCTTCATTCAGCACCTTATGTCTCTCTTCATCCAAAGTGAAGACTCAATAAAAAATCCTTTAGGGAAGAATTTGATTATCTGCTAGGTTTTCCATGCATCTTTGACCCATGCCCTAATTTTATTCCTATCGAATTTAGGGCCAATGAATCTAGAAATGACTGCCAAATTTTCCAAAAGTTTTGTCTTCTTTGGCTTCTTCTGATAGATCAATGACTCGAGGTTCAACAATCTCTAAGTTATTTTTGACTTGTGACCTCTAGATTGGCTTATGAGAATCTTCATTCGTGTTATGAATTGTTGGCTATGTATTCTCTGCCCTCCTTTTTTTAGTCTTCATTGTTACAACAGAAAGTTGGCTTGTGCAATTTGATTAGAGGTAGAGTTCTCTGTATGCATAAAAGTGTTCACTCTTTTGTCCTAAATCTTTTTTGAAATTCGCAATGTGAAATTATCAATTGCTTGAAATCGTAATTTGTTTGTATCTCAAATCGCATATGTTCACTTCATAGTACATTAAGATTATAAAACACTTAATATACATTATCTTGTAATTTTTGGTAGGGGATTTTTTTAAATGAATAAATTCAAATAAATAATATTTTACATAAATTAAAACAATTGAAATACTTAATCAAGGGAAAATAATGGTATATAGATAAATATAATTTATCTGATATAATACTAAAAATCTTTTGATTATGTATTTTTTATTTTTATATGTTAGATTATAATATTATGAGGGAGTGTGTATTTAAATTAGACATTTTCATTTGGTTAAACAAGTAAATGATCTAATCCATCAAAATTATTTCGGGGTCAAATAAAGATCAATATAACAAAAAAATTAAACTTTAATAAATGTTATAGTAAAAAACATATCATTTTCACTATTTAAATACAACTAAATAAACTAAAACCTTTGAATAGTCAAACTATATATTTAAAATATATTGCAAACTAGTTTAAATAAAAAAATAATTAAGACAATGCAAACATGAGAAGAAAGACAGATAGACCATGCCCACTTGAAAAGATAACTCCAAGTCCCAACCATATAAAAGTGGAGTCGAGATAATTTTTTGAAGGGTCTCTTTATGATAAAAGATAGAAAAACATGATTACTGTGAATATGAAATTCCTCAAGCTCCCATCGGGTGGTTTTGTTTTTCTAAGTACCGGCCTGCGCCTCATATGTTGAAAATGTTGCCCTTAGCTGCTCATCGGGCCTCTTTTTGTTAACATTGTCATTGCTTCCATGTGTCCGCCAAGCGCTCCTCACAGCAAAGTGCTTCCTTCGCTCTTCTACCAGCTCCCGCTATGCTTCCGCATGTCTATGTCGTGGGCTATTCCTAGTTGCTTCCCTTCAAATTTTTGTCAATCCCCATCCACGTGCCACATAGCTTCCACCCGCATTTACTTTGGCAGACCCCACAGTCAGTGCTGATAGTAGTAAAGGTTGCCACGCGTCTTCCCAGCACAAGTTTTCATCTAAGAGAGGGGAGAAAGAACCACGGACTGTGAACTGTCGCCACACATCCCTTCGGCAGGAGTTCTATCAAAGGCAAGGATGGAGCAAGTAACGAGATGCAACATACTGCCGCGTGTTCTAATTGCCTCCACTGGGAAGCGACACTTGTCTGCACAGGATTTTTTTGGACCATCGCCATCATTTGCAGGGGATGCATCTAGCTGGGAAGCGACTACGTGCTATGGCCCGAATAATTTCTATTACAACGATCAAGGGAAATCATTGTTGTAGCCATCATTGCTCAAGATACATAATCTTTTTTGTTACAAGCTCACCAGGTGGTGGATTGTTAGCTATATGTACTGCTCCCTGTTTCTGAAAACGAGTTCGGAAGATGCAGAAAAATTAGGAAAAGACACCAAGCCTTTATTTTTATTATTTTTAAATTATTGTATGAGACTCTCAAATTGTGCCACTGTTCAGTCTTTTTGTTTTTCTTAAGCTATTTGATAAAACATTGATATTGTGCCATTATTGCCTTGAATTGTTCATTGCAAAACTTCTATGATTTTAATACAAATTTACTAATTTAGATCATGTCTTTGACTCCTCTTTTTAGTGAATGTGTGTGAGAATTATTTTATGTCGTTAAATGAAGTGTTCAAGTCTTTAACTTTGATTTATGTTATTCTACACCATAGAAGATTGTTGATCGGGTCCTTAAATCAAATCCCAAAAGATAGATTTATTGTGCCTATATCTACTCCTTGGTGCATCACCTTAGTTAGATCTTTATTTTTTATATCTACTTCCTTTTCCCATTCAAAAACTCCAATTATAGAATAAGCCAGCTTCTTTAAAAATCCAGAGGTCACTCAGTTTAGCACAATTGGTCCTCCCATTAATTGAGTTTCCCATAAAGGGTTGTTACCTTGCCAATTTTTGGCATCAACAGTTTTCTTTTTTCTGGCACAACCGATGCGACTGCTTCAATGAATCTAAATTCAAAGAGGGTGTATGATCCATCAGCTTGTTACTAGGTCCCAAACAACGAATAATCCTAGTTTATTAGTGTCGTCACTAGGGACAGTACAAGTCGCGACCCAATTAGTGAACGTTCCACTTCCTCCACCCCTTCTGCTAGCCATGTTGCTTGTTGCTAACATAAATTATGTGGGATGGGAAGCTGAAAGTCCTCTTCTTGCACCAGTTGTGCCCACCATTTGGGTTGCTATCTTGGTTTCCACTCTAAAAGCTATACCTAAGTTCACTGGAGATGTCTCAAGAACACCGTTTGAACATCTGCAAGATGTTGCAAACATATTTCTAGTGCACGAAGTTACAAACCAAAATGTAGTGTTAAGGTTGCTTGCGGTCTCTTTGAGAGGCAAGGCACTTGATTGGTATCACACACTACAAGAAAATACCATCGGTACCTAGGATCAGCTCAGAGACCCTTTCTATGAGAGATTCTCAAATGATGGAGATAGGTCTTCGCAATATCACCAATTGTCGGTCATAAAACGGGCCTCATATGAAGCCATGATTGAATTCAATGCCCAGTTCCATATAACTTGGTAGAGAATCTAAGTTAGTATCCGCTTGTTGACGGAGATGGCGTTCATGTTCTACCTAAAATTTATCAACCCAAATATTTTGATGATGATTCAGTCTCTTGGCGGAACCACACTACCAGACACATACAACATTACAGTCAAAGCGGAGAACAATCTGATAGATGTTGGGAAGTTGCCACCTCGGCCCTCCATGCCTATATTCCCTAAAGTATCACCTTCCACCTAGGAAATGTCGTCTACTAGTGCGTCCACGCCTCCCCAATCCATGTACACATATCTAATTGCACCACAAAATGTTACTTTTATGTTTGAATCTTCGAAGGAAGAGATGAGCGAGTTCAAGGAAATGTTGTGAACCATCACCAAAAAAATAACTATCATCAAGTGAAACCAGGTCCCGCCTCCGAAACCAACTTATCAAAATTATCAAGGTAGAAGGTCTTTTTACCAACAAAACTAGTTCCAAGGAGGTGCTCGTACCAATCTGTAGGTGCCAACAACTAATCAAATAGTACCAATGCCTTCTTCGTTATAGAGTGCTAACCCAAGCTTGAGCAGAGAGCTAACAGTGTGGAAAAATAATTTAGTCGACGACACCAACCCCTGGTGTTTCCCTTACAACTCAAACATGCCCCATAATTGCTCGCGCGAAAATCTACAACAAAAGGTGGCGGAGCAGCACAACCAAGGTGCGACTTCAGACCACAGAGGTTATGCACATGCCTCTTTACAAATGGAAAATGCGGTTCTTATCACACAAATGCATGGGATGTCTCTCGAGCAAGAAATTGATATTTTCCCTGATCACGCACTCTTCTCATGGATGGAAAAAGAAGAGGCAGTGTTCTCAAATGATGCTTCCACATCAAAAACACCGCAAGAGCAATCTAATTATAACACTCGCTAAAAGAGGAGATTCACGAGCGAACTAGTCGTCCCACAAATAGTCAGTTTGCAGCCCAAAAGTGCTTCTAACTAGGCATCGATTACCTCCGCAGTGGTACAACCATGTTTGCCACGAAGGGAAATTGTTATAACAAGAGTGAAGGAGTAGAAGCCTCCAAATCTACCACCATTTAATGTGGTGGAACAATTGAAAAAATCATTCGCTAATGTGTCCCTATGGGACATCTTAATTATTCCAAAACAAAAAACATTGCTACAGAAGGCTCTCTGAGAGGATCTAGTCATTGAGCCAGTAGAGCAATCACTCAAAGGAAAGGTTGTTGATCGATCACCTCCTTCCAAAGTTCTCACGAATAACACAGAGGAAGCCCCTATTGAGGTTAAAGACAAGCCGAAACTAAAACCCTTCTTCCTAACCATCATTGTGGGAGAAATTATTGCATAATGCCATGATTGCCTCTGGCGCTAGTACTACAGTCATGCCCAAGCAGATAGTTGAAGCCCTAGGACTTTGCTATCAGCCTTTAAAGAGGGGGGTTATGCAACTTGATGGGAACAAATTCAAAACCATAGGTGTCATTAAAGACCTCCCCTTGACTTTGTTCTCCTGTCCTAGCGTCACAGTTCTGCAAGACATTGTGATCATAGATGTTCCCCCTATGTTCAGTCTCTGCCTATCCTGAGAATTCACTTCAAAGATAGGAGGGTATCTTTCTCTAGACTGGTCGCACTTGATCCTAAGGACCAAGCATGGAGCTAAAATGAAAATAGTGTTTGAAGCTCTGCATGCAAAACATGTCACCAATGAAGTGATGATCAACTTCGAGGTTGCTCATACTTCTTTCACCAAGGAGGAAACATATTGCACTGAGTTGTTAGAAGATGAAAAAGTGATCGGAGATCAGATCAATCAAGAAGAAGTCCTCTTGAGTGAATACATAGATGTTGATCCTTTCGGAAACTACCATGCCACCGAGTTGGGGACTTATGTCATCTTCAATTAAAAACAAGAAATTCTAAAAGTCATGAAGGAACCCAAGAACAGTAAAGCCTTAGAGCTATGGATGTTGCACTTTGATGGAGCAAGATGCAAGGTGGGTGCAGGGGTCGGGATATGTTTGACATCCCTACACAAAGAAAAAACACTTCGATCTTTCTACTTCCAGTTCGCTTGTTTGAACAATGAAGCTGAATATGAGGGCCTAATGCAAGGTATGAGCCCTACCAAGCAGATGGGCATTAAGCAATTAATGGTGTTCGGAGACTTCGAACTAGTGGTCAACCAAGTCTGAGGGATTTCCACAACCAAAAATGTCTGCATGAGATCCTACAAACACAAAGTTTGGGACTTGATAGAAGGTTTTGAATCCTTCAACATTCAAACTGTACCCAAAGAGAAAAATGTTGATGCAAATCACATGGCCGCAATCGGATCTCAATTTGAACCTGCCTTCAACCTAATGCATAAGAAACACTTTGTACGAGTGATAGTTTGACCGACAATTCTAGATAATGATCCAAGATGGCAGGTATTTGATAATGATGAGCACATCGCCTCATTCATCCAACAGTTGGGAGAATTTGCCAACCAACTCCAACCGAAGATTGTTGAAGCATACGACAAACAAATCATTCAGCTAAGGTCTAATAACCTTCTAAAGGGACCTGTCACTCTAGAAAACCTATTCGATTATGATGATGTAAGGAATGACAAAAGGAAGTTTGTAGTAGACAAAAGCGACTATGTAGACCTTTAGGTCAGAGATGGGAGAAAGCTCAAAGTCATAAAAGATGTTTTGCACCATGATAAAGAAAGACTCATTAATTTCTGCGAGAAGTATCAAGGAGTGGTGGCTTGGTCATATCATGGCCTTAAGTTATATGATCTTGAAATCATCCAACATACAATAGAGCTGACAGAAGGTGCAAAACTATTCTGCCAAAAATAGAGGCCAGTGAACCTGAAGATCGAAGCCATGATCGTGAAAGAGCTAACAAAGCTAATTCAGTCTCATATTGTCTTCTCAATCAAGCACAACACATGGGTATCTAACTTGGTGTTAGTTCGAAAAAAGAATGGAGACATTTTCCTATGTGTTGACTTTCAGGACTTGAATAGAGCATCCCTAAAGGACCATTATCCAATACCTTCTATAGAGACAATCTTGCAAACAATGGCAAGTTCATAAATGTTTTCTCTGTTGGATGGCTTCTTCGGTTACAATCAGATCCGGGATAAAGAAGAGGACCGACACAAGACAATGTTCACTACCAAGTTGGGAATGTTCGCATATGCAAAAGTACCTTTCGACCTTTCAAATGCGGGAGCCACTTTCCAGCGGGCCATGGATATCGTCTTTAGTGAATTGATTAACAAGATTATCCTAATCTATTTGGATGATCTGACTATTTTCTCTAAACATAAGGATGATCATTTCGATCACCTTGAGATGGTTTTCAAAAAATGCCAGGAGTTCGTGGTATCCTTGAACCCAAAAAAATGTGTCTTCCGAGTGTCACAAGGAAAGCTATTGGGACACAGTGTATAAAGAAGGAATTACAATTGATCCCAAGTGAGTGAAAGCAATCAAAGAACTTCCCCTACCAGTCAACAAGAAAGGAGTCCAATCTTTCCTGGGGAAGGTAAACATTGTGAGCAAATTCATTTCAAATTTTGCAAAGATAATAAGACTGATCACCCTAATGTTGAAAAAGGATCAATTATTCAAATGGACTAAAGAAGCTAGAGAAGCCTTCAAGAAAGTAAAGGATGTTATTTCTTTCGCTCTTGTGCTGGTCAATCAAGACCTATCGAAGGACTTCATAATGTATATATTCAGTAGCAAATCAAGTATTGCTACTGTCTTAACTCAAAACGTTGATGAAGGAAAGCAAGAACATCCGATAACATTTCACTCCTAGACCCTGAAGGAATATGAGACGAACTACAAATTCATTGAGAGCCAGGCATTCACAATTGTTAAGGGACTCAAGAAGTTCCAACACCTAATATCCTGCAATAAGGTGATTGTTTATGTCGCACATTCTAGTGTGTGTGAATACATCATGGAAGGAGAAATCACCAAAAAGAAGGCTAATTGGATCACTAAGATCCTTGAATATGACATTGAGGTCAAGCCTACAAAGACCATCCAAGGAAGAGGACTGTGTGAATGTTTGGTGTACGACGGGGAAATGATAGTCAGAGAAGAGCAACTGGAGCTGGTCCTAACAAATGAGTCTGAATCTGAAGGTTGTTGGCTAGCGGACAGAGTGAGGTTCATGCACACAAGAAAGTATCCGCACGACCTTCCTTCTCAAAAGAGAATATTCTACCGACTGCAAAACAACTGATATGTGCTCATTGAAGGGGTCCTTTTCAAAAGGAACTTCAACGACATTCTATTGCGGTGTATCACCATAGAGCAAGCAAAGTGGATTCTCAACGCTTTCCATAGTAGTCCTGCGGGTGAGCATTTCTCTGCAAAGACCATGGCTATCAAAATCATGTGCGCCGGGTAATTTTGGCCTAAGTTGTTTAATGACTCCTATTCCCTAGTGAAAGCTTGCAAGGAATGTCAATTCTTCGTAGGGAGAAGGAAAAAATCTGCAATGCCTCTCAATCTAATTGTGGTTGATGAGCCATTTGCGCAATGGGGCCTTGATTTCATTGAAAGGATTAATCCTGCCTCCAACACCAGACACAAATGGATTTTAATGTTGATGGACTACTTGACAAGGTGGATCGAAGCCATGCCCCTAAAGAATGCGACAGAGGCAGAGATAGTGGACTTCCTTGAGGAACTGGTGACAAGATTCATCCCACCTAAAACCATCATCTCTGACAATTCCAAGGCCTTCCTAGGCTCTAAGGTATGTCAATTTGCACTTTCGCATGGCATTTTCCTAAAAACTTCATCAAACTACTACCCGTAGGGGAACGGCTTGGCCGAGTCAACGAACAAGAATTTGATCTAACTCCTCAAAAGGATTGGGTCAGAGCACCAAAAGGAATGGCATAAAAACCTTTGGGAAATGCTCTGGGCAGACCGCATAACTCCTAAGCAAGTCCTCAAGACTTCGCCGTATGAGCTAGTATATGGAAAAGAGGCACTATTTCCTATCTCCATGGAGATTGTGGCACTGTAATTGCTCAAATCTCTTGAGGTAGAGAAAAATGGCGCCATGGAGGTTTCGCTGGCCGAGGTTCTAGAAATGCAGGAAAAAAGGGAAAAGTCCCTGATAGCTATGTCCAACCGCCAATAGGTGGTTAAATGGTGGTTTGATAAGAAAGCCTTTGACCAAGGCCTGAAGTGCAGGAACCTAGTGTTGAAATTTAATGAGAGAGCCACAAAGCCATGTCAACACAAAAAGTTCGATAGCCTTTGGGAAGGCTCATTCAAAATAATTCTATGCAAGGAGCACAATGCATACGAGTTAGAAAACATGGATCAAGAAGCGCTGGGAATTCTGATCAACAAAATTCACCTTAAACTATTCAATTAAGCTTGCATTATCCTATCAATGTAAATATGTTAATAGTGCATTTTCTTTCTTTCCCTTTTATTTTGTTGGCTAGTCTTTTAATTATTCTTTGGTGCGAAGAAGTAGAAATAAGTGAACCGATTATTGCAAAGGGTAGGGAGAACTAATTTGCAACTCAAAAGGCTAAGAAAATCAACACCCACATGCAGAATTGAAATGAACACATATATGTGGAAAGGAAAAGGAGAACCCACATTGCAAAATAAAAAATCAAGGAGACATAATGGTTATATAAAGTTATATCTTCATTATATATGCACATGCTTTGATATTTACATTTTCAAAATGGCTCAGGGGCCACGCTTCTAGAGTATATAGCTATATTATGCATTCTTCTTCATATATGTTGTTGTAAGGCCTTTTTCAGACATATATACAAAAAATGGACTAATGAGCATTAGTTCTTGAAAAAAATAGAGAAATTTTCAGTCCATGGCATGTGCAGCAGCAATAGAGGCATTGACGACAGTGTCCACAATTTCTTCATTGACAGGGGTAGCAATAGCAGCAGCTTCCAGGAGAGCAATAGCAAGCGGCGGAGGGAACACCAGGTTCCTGAAGTTAGTGTACCAGTCAATGTCATAAAATGGCACCACATTGTATAGGCAGAAGAGGAAGTGACAAGCACGAGTAACCCTCTAGCGATGTTCTTCCTATGACTGGAGTAAGAAACCACTCAAGAGCGGCAACCACGGTACGACTGTATCTTCTTCAATGAACTTACAGAGGTCGCTCGTAGTTGGAATACCTCCACCAAATGCAACATTCGCCACCACCTCTCTGAGCCCATCCAGGTGTTTCTTTGGAAAGATCTCTTTTACCAGGCGGAGAACAAGTGGCTTGGGATTCTGGATGTCGAGCATTAACGTGACAAAGTGAGAGAACACATCAGTGTTAACTCTGTATTTATCTTCATATTCAAGGCAGTCACGTCCTAGAACCCATTTCATGGCTATGATGGCCAAGGAATGCTTATTTTTGGTCATCCTATTAAGGCGCCTAGTCGAAATCTCGCCCAAAAAAGTCGTTTAGGATTTATTAGAGACCAACCTAACTGGGGTATTCATAGTGGCAATCTCTGCAACTATCTTAATACTAGCTTCATGCAAAAAAGCCTAAGTCTAGCCTATGCAAATTCTATGCAACTTCTAACACTAAATGCTAAGCCAATCACCTATTATCAATTTTGCTAAAACTTGCTAAGTGTGATTCCACTATTGCCTAAAGCGCCTATTTATAGAAATGGCCAGGATAGGCATGGTAATTTGCATACCATAAGCATGAGGTTAATCAAGTACTTCCCACACAAATTAGTGAGGTTTTAGTGGATAATTGCTTGATGGGGTATAAAAATTTTGATGCATAAACATCCTTTGAACATTAGCTTTCAGAATGAAAAGGTTTAAGATTGATTTATCAAAATAATTCAAACAGTTTGAGTGAAACTGTTGCACAATCCGTACAAAGCAACAAATAGTTTTCATTTAGAAAACAAACATTCAGGGTGTGTTAAGAGAAGCTGAATCATTCAATGCAATTTGTGTTATTGTTGTTTGTCACAAAGGAATTGCAATTCAGAAACTAGAGCATGCTGCAATTATTACTTCATTTGGATTACAAAACACATATTCTTTCAACAATTTCTTATTAGCTATTTCAAATTATGTAATTGAGAACAAAAAAAAATGGAAATTACAAGTCATTACATACTTTGAAGTAACTGATTTATTAAGAGATATGTCTCTGTAATCCCACACAAGCCGTGGGTTTGACTAAGTTGACTGAATTCAACAATAAGTACAAACTATACATATGAAGATCAACTAAAAGAAATAGAAAAGCATACAAAAGGAGGTCATGTCTGTCATTGCCTTGAGGGTTGATGTAGGGTTGACTCATTACTCTCCAGCTTGATCTTCAGTGTCTTCAACTCCTTTGCTCCTAAGTTCCAAAACCTACAGTTGATTGAGAGTTTTTTAGAAGTCAGGGTATGATATCCAATTACATGCTTATCAGCAGATATATGATTTATAGTTATTATCAAATTAAATCAACTAAGTCATTATCTCAAAGATAAATGAAAACTAACAGATCAAATCATTGAGAAGAAATCATTAATTCACTATTTTTCTAACTTGTTTGCTTCATGCGTAGATACAAGAAAAGTATTGTTATTGCTTTGTTTCATTAAATTACAACATGTGGGTTAAAATGTGGCTCCCATAAGGGTTGAGCCCATCATGTTGAATTTATCAAATAATGAGTTTAAATCAGCTTATTTAAGAGGGAAATGCAATGTCAGGATCATCATATGGACATGATCATGGAATGATAGTGAACAGGCATACATATTAAATTCACAAGCTATTCTTTCAAGGGATAGCACATTAGTGTTAACCATGGGATCATATTATGGCAGCCACATATGCACTAATGGAATCTTATTCTGACAATGTCTACAAGCATTAAATAATCAAATGCAGCTATCAAAAGTATTCATAAATATTTTTTAGAAAACATACATGGTTGTATATGACCATATATAATGAAACCATTAAATAATCATTTATATATGAGGTCACTGTAGACCTGTGTGCATAGTGAGACACATTGCCAACATTTTATTAGATATGGTTATATTGTCAAAACAAAAGACAATAACAAGAGGAAAACAATGACAGGCTACAACAATACATCATTTACAAAGCCTTTGTAACATGAATATAAATGCACAGTGACGGAGGACGGCCATGATTACTTTTAGTCACAATGCAAAAATATATAATGTTGAATATCAAATGCAAGAAAACAGTCATTACAATCTTCACAAGGTAAAAATCAAGTGTCAGAGTACAACATCGTAGGAGAATCAAAATTGAGAGTAACATTGACACCTAAATTTTTACATGGTTTGTGGCAGTCATAAATCTCATAAATTCAATGATATGGGACTGTCAATAATTAAAATTGCAGACAAGAGGACAACGACATAAATGGCCATTTAGATTATCATAGCCTTCCCCGGAATGAGCTACAAAATTTGTGTATGAAACATGGAAAAATATGCAAATAAAATGAATTCCTTATGGAAAATGCTCTCGCTTCAATCTTGAATTGGAAGGTAGAAACCCAATGGGCCGAGAATGGAAGCATAAAAAATACCCAGAAGTTTGTAAAAGAAAACCTTAAGTCTATGTTTCAGTATACAAAAATGCAAAAAGTAAAGTGAAAAAGATGCTGAAGGATATGCATATAATGCAACCGCGGCTAAAGAAGTAACAGGTTCATGATAAATTTTTCATTGTTCTTTGTTACAAATTGAGCAATAAGCTTTTTCTTTCAGGAAAAATGCAAATTCTCAGCATTTCTAGCAGGCCATGACACACAAAGAAGCACATAATGCATAGAAAGAAAATTACACCCATGATTTTACACCAAATCGAGCATCTTTTATAGATAAAAAGAGGAAAAGTTGAGTTTTAAATAGACTTACCAAGGTTTACTGCTAAAATTTCCTCAAATTTTGCATATTCTTTTACATAAAATGCCTCCAAAGGTTCAAGAAAGCTTCAAAATCTCCATGGAGGCTCCAAACATAGAGGGATTTGTCAAGGTTTTAAGACAAGAAGAAAAGAATCAAAAATATCATGGTGGCCATGGGTAGAAGCTTTCCAAAATACCTTAAGAGAATGGTAAACGATGAATAAAATCATTATAATTTCTATGTTGTAGCATTACCTAGCTCGCCTCTACAGGAAATCGACACAGAATCCTTGAAGAAGGCTCTCAGAAACAACAAAATGAAAGGCTCCAGCTGAAATATTAGGCTTCTCATGGCGATGCCCTTAGGAAGGCAGCAAAGTGAGTACCATTCGATTTAGGGTTTGAAGCTACAGAAAGGCATGATGGAAAAATATTTTTTGCCTAAGTTTATTAAAAACTTTTTTTACGTATGTTTAGAGTCATGGCATCTCCTATGCCTTATTCTTTTTAAAAAGAGAGTCTTTTTAAATATTTCCTTCTTAGTCTTCACGCCTTTTTGGTTTTTGGCTTAGTCAAGTTTCCTTTTATTTTTGCATTTATTTTAAAATGTATAACTTTATTTGAGTGATAAATTATAATTCACTTCAAAATAAATGTTATTATTAAAATGCAAAATTAAATACCTTTGATGTATTTTTCAAATGATGGTCAAAAGGGAGTCAAATGGAGCATTAAATCCTTGCATGGATCATGGAAATGATTGAGAAAATTGTGCCAACACATGGAGAAAAATCAGGAGTTTTTGAGCACTAAATTGTCAGTTTATCTTCAGTTAAAGGTCCAAATAGTTGGAGCTTCCATCAAGGAGAAAAATAAAGCATATAACTCTTTGATTTAGTCAGTTACAACCCCATTTTGGAGGGGTTTTCAGTTTCATATGACTCATGAGGTTGTTGAAAGATTCATAACTCTTTATGCATTTTTGGAGGAGTTCACAACAATTATATGCCTTATTTGGAGGGAAAGGATGGAGAACACATCATATTTTGGAGCCAAGATTCAAATTTTGAATTTTTGGAGGCTTTTCTATAAGTCTATCTTTTCTCTCATTTATTAGACTAGTTCTGAGTTTGGTGGCTGCAGGAGCAGATTATTCATTCTTTACTCATTTCTTGTGAGTTCTACAGTTTTGTAATGCATTTGTCTCCTATTTTTCAATAAAAAGTTTATTTCCTTCTCCATTATTCTTTTTTCTTTAGAGTTGAATGTAAGTTATATGATAGAATATTGTGTTATCCTTTATTTTAATCAGATTCCTTCAATGTTGAATGCAAAGAATATCATGTCATAATGCAGGTCTATGTTAGTGTTTTCATTCGCTTGCATAAAAATTTGTGAAAACATCACTGTTTTCCTTTTTTGAGCATTAGAAAAGTCAGAGCCTATCATTAGAATTATTTTTATAGGCATGAATAACAGATTTGTGAGATTGTATGGTTTCATTTGTTGAGTTATATTGTGAGGTTTTTAAGCAGTTTCAAATCATTTATCACTTGGTGAATCACCTCATTTTTTTAGTTTTCAGTTTCTGCATTGTCCTTCTTACCCTAAATTTCCCACCCAGTTGCATCTGTAGGTATGATTTGTTGTGTGCAAGGATTAATAGGAGCTAATTAATTAGCATAAGTTGGTGGCAGTCACCGGTGGTAGTTCATACGGCCAAATGTTGAGGTGTCACGCTATAAGCGCTTCTCAAACTCCAAAAAGGAACACAAACCTTTTCAGGTACTTATTACATATTTGGCTTAATCATTCCATTTGGGATATTAATTGCCATGACATACGAACACCTAAGTTGCCTTCAAATTGCTAGCTCAAGTTCCAAGAAAAGCACATTGGAGTACATCATTGCCAAAGGTCATTATAAATTCTTTTCATTTCAAAATGGCAAGTAATTCACTTCTCACGAGTAAATGACTGGCGGTACATGCTGAATTTAATGCAATTAGGTGAGAGTTGTTGGCCACCCCAAGAAGGAAATAACTAAGTATCGCATGTAAAAGGATTTGCATTGTGAATGCTTTTCAGAAAAGTCTCTAGCAAAGAGAAATGGCAGAGAGTTCTCAAACAGAGGCACAAGTAGAGGCCGGGGGACAAGAAACACAGAGCTTGTTTGATGATATGCATGCGGCATCAGACGCCTACGTCTTTGAAGACGTCTCTTATGCTTCACCTGGTATACCAAAGAAGCCAGAATGGGTAAGCACACGGGTCCTGGACAAGACTAATAGTTACAGAGATCATAACTAAATCAAGGAGGACTGGGATAATATTTATGATCCCATCCTTGCAAAAAACCCTAAGACTTTGAGGGAAGCGGCCTGTGAAAGAATGAAAAAATTCACTGACCCTAATTCATTGAACTAGAAGCTATGGTATAGTGGGCTCCCATAGTATATGGTCCCGTTTGTTCACTATTGCTTGGAACTTGTCGATGTGGCCATCAAGCATTTCAACCCAAGCACCAACACCATCGAGGGCCAGAGGTTAAAAGTCAATATTTGCCCAAGAGTTATCTGGAATATGTTGTGCATCCCTGACCAAAGCTCCATATCGGAAGAGATACAACCATTCAACCCAGCGAAGGGAGAGGAAATATGAAGAGGTATGAAAAAGGCTCTGGAATTTTATAACAAAGAAACCAAAAGGCTTAAGGAGGATCATCAAAAGCCACCAAAGATTTTGGCACCACTCAATGCCTTCCCCTAAGACATGCAAGATACCTTCACAATGTTGGCATTTGTTTGCAGCCTGGACACCGACAAGGATGTGCACAAATTTCAATTGGGTCCAGGGTTTCAGTTTCACAAGCATCATTCCTTTTTCTGGTATGATTTTGCACAATTCTTTGTTGATGAGATGCTAAAGCAAATCAGGGACTACAAAATGCAATAGAGGTTTAGGTTTCCTTCCTTCCTTGCCCATATGTTTTTGCACCAAAACCTTGATTTCTTTAAGAAGTATGTAAGGTTGTTTGTTTTTGATGAATCGGGAAAAAGAAGACTAATTTCTATATGGACTCCTCTCCTCTCCTCTACATATGACTATTATGCATTTTTAGATTATTTTTTGACTCCGATTTTGCAAGATTTGAAAAGGGAGGACAATATTGACCGGTTCACCAAGGAGTAGACTTTGTATATGCAAAATTTCACTCCCAAATGTGATTGGTTTCTCAGAGTGGATTTCACATTCATCCAACTGTGCTGTTTCACCAGGGAACCATTTCGCCTTCTAGCATGTGTTACAAATCAGGTGCTAGCCCTTGAAATGTTCTGGCAAGTATCCCTTATCGACTACAAATTTTGCGGGAGGAAGGCCAAGAAGAAGGGATTCTCTGGTTGCCCGCTAAGCTTCAAAACAGTGGTCATAAACAAAAAGAAGACTAACAAGTTGCTGGAGGATAAGGTGGCTCACTTGGGGTTGGTGATGATTTGTGTTAACTGGGATTACAACCCCGAAAATGACTCACCTAATGAATTTTTCAAGGTAACACACAACCCCCAGCCTTATTGGGAAAAGAGGCGGAACCTGCTGAAAGATTTGGATGATCTACTAGTCGATTTGATCCACATTCCTACTGAGGACAGTAGGCTGCGATGGCATAAGTTCTACTTCACCACGATGAAGTATGATGAAAATAAAAAAATGGAAGTTGGCCTTTGAAACACATTATTAAGAACAGAAGGATGAAAAGAGGAAAGAATCAGAGATTTTTGGTTGTACCACAAAGAAATCAAACAACTTAAGGCCCCTAATGGAAGCGTGGTGTTGGATGAGGAGTTTTATAGATTATGGAATGAGGTGCATAGGGATTCTGATGTGAACACCGATAAGGACGATGACTTCGGTGAGGAATCTAAAGAAATTATGGGGAAAGGAAAGGAGAAAGAATCAAAAGTGTCGTCATCCTTTGCTCAAAAAAAGAGAAACAGAGCAGCCTAGCCTGATTACTACAAATGTGCGGTTGAACCTATCGAGAGCTTTGCGAACACTCACCTGGATCGTAGCGAGAAAAGAACAACTCAGCAACAACCAAAAACCGTAGAGGTGGAGGACTCCCTACCCACTAAACAACAACACACATACAAAATTGTTAGAGAAAGTTTGCAAACACCCATAGCAAGCCAAGAGGCTATGGCGAGCCAGGAACTGCAATCATCCAATCAACAGGTAACATTTGCTCCCTCTTCTCTTACTTCACAATCTCTAGTGTCCCCTGTTGTCTCTGCGGTGCCCATTACTATGAGTGTCGGCCCTTCCTTTTCTACCTCAGCTGCAATGGTCGTGGGAGGTTTCTCCTAGTACTCCCATATGAGGTCATTTATCTTGATGCCTTCGTGGACCCTTACACCATCCTCCACTGCCCAATCTATTATCGTCTATCTTTCTACAAGCATGACTGCTATTAACAACCCTCCTGCTACACAACTATATCAAGCCCAACCTAGTCCGCTCAGCAGATGGAGTTCATCATGACTCTTCAATTGCCACAACAGTGTATGAGTCCTCCCGCGGAGTCACAGACCAAGCTTTGGCATGTACCTTATTTCTCCCCACAGACTATCGATCTCCCAAAGATGAAAATAGCCCAAGCCACTACCCTCACATTCCCTTTCATTGTACCTCCCAGCGCACCTTTTGCAGGTGGGCTAGTTCAGTTGCCAACCCAATTTATAGCATAGGGTGATGTTACAAAAGAAGCGCGGGCTCTCAGAATTCAGAAGCGAAAGGTCAAGGATGATAAGAAGTCGATGGAGCCAAAGGTGTATACTATTTACAATGAAGCTCAGAATGCGATCCATTTTGTAACCATGCATCCAAACATCATCAAACCGCAAGGGGAGATGAAACCTGATGATTACAACATGTTCACCATGGGACTCGATATGAGCATAGCCTAGCCACAGGATAAAGTGGAACTCATGGAAGAAACTCAGCGGGTGGTGACAACCGACTTTCTCAAGTCTGGTCGCCAACTAAAGAAGAAAGAAGAGGAGCTGAAACTTGTGAAGGATAGGGTTGAGTTCCTGCAAACAAGGGAAAAGATGATGGAAACAGAAGTTGCACGCTTATTAGAGAAATTGCAGGCAGTAGAGGTAGAGCAGATAGACTCCAGGAGGAACTCACAAAGTTCCCATCCGTTGACCTCTCCTTGGTCGACGTGTTGTGGAGGAGGAACCAAGACTATCAGAACTGGTTAACTTTGGTAGAATAGGTAGTGAAAAAAAAGGGTGAGGAATTTGAACATTAATGTGTTCAATTTGAGCAACAAATGCAAGAGAGGGATGTAGACTTTGGGAACCAAAGGGCCCAATTGGAAAAGCAACTCCAAGAGGCGAAGTCTTCCCTTGAATCGAAATTAGTGACCAAGAGTTGGGCCGAGGAAAAATGGTCCAAAGAATTGATGAACAGCTAAGGACAACTTGCATCCGCAAACAAGAGAGTTGCAGAATTGACACAGGATATCGACTCGAAGGATGCAAAGATTGCCCTTTTAAAGAGTGTTCCCCAAAACCCTACTGCCCAGCCAGACCTCATTCCAACGACACAATAGCTATATGTTTTGTACTGGGAAAAGGTCAAGGCCTTCTGCCTAACACTACAACCGACGCTTCAATATATGTCGAAGGTGACAAAATTGAGCAGGGAGGTCTGTGAAGCAATTGAGTAGTTCCTGCAGTTCATTGTGGAGAGGGTTCCTGAAGCAAAAAGTTTGCTAAGTTATACCTGGTCTCGGATGAGGACTTAGGAAAAGCAGGGATTGAGGATCGATAAGTTATTGCCAAGAAGATAGACAAATTCATCCACTACCACTCAGCTATCATTTGTGCCAATGCATGTGTAGATACTTTGAACTAGACTATGGATAGCATGCAAGAAAATTTCTCCCAGCTAACTAAGATGGGTCTGCCCTCCTTGTTTCTTATAGATGAGTCAGTCACCATAGCGGAACAAATTATGATGAAGATTAAAGAGGAGCAGGACACAACTGCTTTTCAGAGTTTTAGCCAACCTCCTACCGCAACAGATATTGAGGGTGTCATTCATTTGGTTGCGTGGCTACCCTTCCAATTTCAGTCTGGGGCCGGTTTACCTGCTGCGCTGCCTTATAAAGAAATGTTCGACTTAAGCAGAGCGCAAGAGAATCTGCACGATATATCGAGACCATCTGAGGCCAAATAGATGCCTCTATAGGTAGCTCTTTCCAAGCTCTAACTCTGTCGCCCTACTGATGGGGCTTTGGTTTGCAAGCCAGAGGAAATTTTTTGTTCCTTGTTTCGCAGGTGAAACACCCCTAGTAGTCACCAAAAGCTATGAATATGAAATTTCTCGAGCTCCCTTTGGGTGGTTTTATTTTGCTAAGTATCGGCCTGTACCTCATATGTTGAAAATGCTGCCCTTAACTACTCATCGGGCCTCTTTTTCTTAACTCTATCTGTTGCTTCCACATGTCCACTAAGCGCTCCTCGCAGCAATGTGCTTCCTTTGCTCTTCTACTAGCTCCCACCATGCTTCCACGTGTCTATGCTGCGGGCTATTCCTAGCTGCTTCCCTTCACCTTTTTTTTGGGCCCCGTCTGTGTGCCACATAGCCTCCACCCGCATTTACTTTGATGGACCCCACAATCGGTGTTGATAGTATTAAAGGTTTTCACGCGTCTTCCCAGTGCAAGCTTTCATCTAAGGGAGCGGATAAAGAACCACAGGCTACGAACTTCCACCACACGTCCCTTCGGTGGGAGTTCTATCAAAGGCAAGGATGAAGTGAGTAACGGGATGCGACCTGCTACCGCGTGTTCTAACTGCTCCACTAGGAAGCAACACTTGTCTGCACAAGATTTTTCTGGACCACCACCATCATTCACAAGGGATGCATCTAGCTGGGAAGCGACTATGTGCTATGGCCCAAATATTTTCTATTACAACGGCCGATGGAAATCATTGCTGCAACCATCATTGCTCAAGATACAAAATATTTTCTATTACAAGCTCACCAGGCGATGGATTGTTGGCTATATATATTGCTCCCTATTTCTGAAAAAGAGTTCGGAAGATGCAGAAAAAATAGGAAAAGACACCAAGCCTTTATTTTTATTGCTTTTAGATTATTGTATGTGACTCTTCGACTGTGCCATTGTTCGGCCTTTCTATTTTTCTTAAGCTATTTGATAAAACATTAATACTGTGTCATTATTGCCTTGAATTGTTCATTGCAGAACTTCTATGATTTTAATACAAATTTGCTGGTTTAGATCATGTCATTAACTCCTCTTTTCAGTGAATGTGTGTCAAAATTATTTTATGTCGTTAAATGAATTGTTCAAGTCTTTAACTTTGATTTCTGTTATTCTGGAACATAGAAGATTGTTGATCAATCCCTTATATTGAATCCCAAAAGATAGATTTACCGTGCCTATATCTACTCCTTGGCGCATCATCTTAGTTAGATCTTTATTTTTTATATATGCTTCATTTTCCCATTCCAAAACCCTAATTACAGAAGAAGCCGACTTCTTTAAAAATCTAGAGGTCACTCAGTTTTGGGCAATTGGTCCCCCCATTAACCAAGTTTCCCATAAAGGGTTGTTACCTTGCCAATTTTTGGCATCAACAGTTATAAATGGGGTTTATTGGTTTTTCGAAGATCATATCTATCTTTCTATCTCTCCACCTTCCCCTCTCTCATTATATCCCTCTATCTATCTCTATTTCTCCCTCTCCCTCTTCCTCTCCTTTCATCTCTCCCTCTCACCCCCTCTATCTTTCCCAAGTTATATCTATCTCTTTATCTCTCCTTATCTCTATCCCTACCTCTCCCTCTCTCTCTCTATCACTCCCTCTTTCTATAGCTCTCTATTTCTCTCCCTCCCTCTCCATCCTTTTCTATATATACCCCTATATCTCTCTCTCACTCATACACACACACTATGTTTCTCCTTGCCTATCTTCATCTCTTTCTCTATCTCTCTATATTTTTACCTCTCTATCTCTCTCCCCCTCTCCCTCTTGATCTCCATCTCTATCTTCCTCTCTATCTCTCTCCCCTATCTCTATCTCCTTACCTTCCCCTACATCTCTCTCCCTCTCTATCCCCTTTATCTTTCCCACTATATATCTCTCTATCTCACTCTCTTTTTATACCTCTCTCTCTCCCTCTCTCCCTATCACTCCCTTTTTGTATATCTCTCTACTTCTCTATCCTCTTTTTATTTCTCTCCCTTCCTCTCTATCTCTATCTCAATATATCTCTCTTATTCACACACATAAATACTCCCTATTTCTATCTCTATATCTCTCACTCACACACACACTCCTTGCTTCAGTATCCCTATCTCTCTTTCTCTCTTTTTATTACTTGTCTCTATCATCTTTTTTATCTCTGAATCTTCCCCCCTCTATCTCTCTCTTTTGATATCTTCCCCCTCTCTCTATCTCTTATTCACTCCATCACTCTTGCTCTCTCTTTTTTTCTTATATATATATATATCCCCCTCTCTACCTCTATAAATATCACTTCCTATATATTTATATCTCTCCATCTCCCTCTCTCCATATTTTTTTCTCTCTCTCACCCCTTCTATCTTTCCAAGTCATATCTATCTCTCTATCTCTCATTTTTATCCCTATCTCTCCCTCTTTCTATCCTTATCTCTCTCTCTCTCTCTCTCACCCTATCACTCCCTCTTTATATATCTCATTATCTCTACCTCTCTCTCTCTCTCTTATTCACTTAATCCCTCTTGCTCTCTCTCTCTCTCTGAATTTCTATCCATCTCTCTCTACCTATATCTCCCTATCCCTCTCTATTGAGAAACATGAGCTTGTTGGTAATGGAGCTTGAATATCTTCCTAATTCAAAAGTTTTGTTTCAATCATGTTTGGATCCCTGCATTTTGAAACTATCACTTCTCCATTAAGACCTTTGTTGCACAAACAACATCATTTACTAGAAGGCCTACCAATTATCTCACTCCTCTCTTTATCTCTTTATATATATATATATTTCTTTACCTCCTCTCCCTATCTCTCTATCTCTCTCCCTATCTCTCTATCTCTTTCCCTATCCCTCTATATCTCTCTATATCATCCTCTATCTATATCTATGCATCCCTCCCTCTCCCTCTCCATATCTTTATATTGAGTTATATCTCCCTCTCCCCCTCTTCTTCTCTCTCTCTCCCACTCTATCTAACTCTCTCCCTCTCTCCCCCCTCTTCTTTCCCTCCTCTACCTATTTCCATCTCCCTCCTCTAACTATCTCCCTCTCCCTCTCCCTCTATATCTCTCTAACTCTTCCTCTTTATCTCTCCCTCTATATCTCCTTATCTTGCTCTATCTTTATCTCTCCCTCTACCCCTCTCCATCTCTCTATCTATTTCTCTCCCTCTTCCCCTCTCCTTCCATATTCATCTCTACATCTATCTTCCTCTCCCCCTTTATCTCTAGACATGTCTCCCTCTCTCCCTCTCTCCCTCTCTCCCTATCCCTCTTCCTAAACCTCTATATCTATTTGACTCTTTATCTTTCACCATAGTTCTTCTTCCATCTCCTCCTCTATCTCTATCTCATTATCTCTCTATCTCTCTACCCATGTATCTCTCCCTTTCTCTCCCTCTCTCTATATATCACTTCCTATCTCTATCTTTATCTTTCTATCTCTCCCTCTCGCATTCTCTCCCTCTCTATATATTTATCTCTTCCATAGTTATATATCCCTCTCCTCTCTATATCCATCTCCATCTCCATCTCCATCTCCATCTCCATCTCCATCTCTATCTTCCTCTCTATCTCTATCTCCTTACCCCTCTCTCTCTCTCTCTTGCTCTTCCCCCTCAATCTCTCTCTCTTTCCATCCTTATCTCTCCCTCTCTCTCTCCCTCTCTCAGATATTGAAAACATAACAGGAACCTATTGGTAATGGAGCCTGATTATTTTCCTAATTCGAAGGCCCTACCAATTGACCTCGTGTACTCCACAAATGTATGGAAAAAAGACCAAAATCTTGCCTAGTTGACCTTCCACACCTCTTTGGTGTACCCATTGCACACCAAGGTGTGATTGCTAGTGTGTTTGTGTGTATAAGTTATTGATGGACATTTTAATTTTTAGTTTTTGTTTTAGGCAAAGAATGATCACAATGCAAAGTTAATATATAAATTTTTTAACAAAAAATATTTTAAAAATGAATTATGGTCAATTTGATTGGTTGAGAAGTTTCACTCATTTTTTTGGTCACATTGTTAAAAAAATGCTTGTATTTTTAAAAATAATAAAATATTGTTATTAATTTTTGATATGGCATTCTATTGCAAAACAATTCAAAAATATAATAATATTTTTTATGAGATTTTGATTCGAACTAGAAAATAGTACTGCATAATTTGAGACCATTATAAAATTTGTATGAAAATATTAATGGTTTAATTATGACAAATTGTCTTTAGTTTTTTAAAAAAATTGGCAAATGACAACAAAGCCACTCTTGTGCTTTTCCCAATAGTGGTACTTGCCAATAGGCACGAACATAAAGAAGAAGATGATGGACAAGTTCTAATGCCTTGTGAATTTTTTGATGAAGACCCAACACTTAGAGTTTCCTTGGAGTTCCTCATTTGAAAGCTTTGAAAGGTGTGGGTCAAAGGTCCAACTAGTTCTAGGGACAACGAGAACCCCCAATGGTTCTCATTCTCACTAAAACCCTGGACGAAATGGAACAAAGTGAACTTAAAACATTATCAAAACTTCAAGAATGTTCCTATTAAAGTTGGAACCTTCGACAAGGTGATTTGGTTACTATTTGAAAGGTTTAGAGCCAATATGGAAACTATCAAGCTTTCAAAGGTGTCCCAACAACACAAGAAAAACATGAAATCTTGTATGCCTAGAAATATTTTTTTAATTTTGGAGATTTCCAATGTAAATAGAAGCTCATTATGGCTTACTGGCAATGCAAGGCCTAATTTTGTTCATCAAAGGAACTTGCCAGTTACAGAGGTTGAAGCAAGGAATAGTTTTAAGGATGATGAAAGGGAGTCTCATGCAAAATGATGTTTCCATGGTTACTTTGATACCATGTATGGGCAATCAAATTTGAGGGAAAACTAGTCAGTTGCTTATGTCGATACAGTAACAGGTTTGGGTAATTACTAGTCTTAGGAAAAGTATAATGTAGCATCTTCATCAAATTGTGAAGAGATAATAGGATTCAATATGTGTATAGTAGTTCCACATAACCTAAAAAATGCCATGGTGGGTATTCAAATATGATCTTTTTGGCATTGCTAATGACATTCCTTTCAAATAAAGAGGGCATTATTGAAAGAGATGCATGAAGAGTGCTACAATAAAAATTTGTGAGTTGCTTTAGTGAGACAAACACCAATACCAAGAGTACATGAGATAGAGGATTATGATTACAACTTCGACTCATTTGACTTTGTGTGGCCCTCCTCAAGATGTATTTAGAAGATGGAAAGCAAAGTTGAAATAGCTTTGGCTACTACACAAGTTATGTATGACTTTGGAAGTTCATTTGTAAATATGGAGGCTTATAGAATTGTAAATCGCTTAATAGGCAGATTAATACCTGTAACTATTAAAAAATCAAAAGCTAGAATTTTTTTAATGGAAAGAACATATTCATCTTTTGTAAAGTTAAGATGCAAATTTCCTTGTATGCTCCATTTCCCCTACAATATCTTTGTTTCCCTCGCATTGTGAGAATTTTTTGCTTATCAAAATATATCCCAATTAACCCAAAACTTCCACAATATCCTTACATAGCTTTGAACTCCACAAAAATCTAAAATGGTTTCAAACCTTTAAAACCCCATAATATCTGTATTTAGTTGAAGTTCAACGGAAGAGGTTTAGAAGTGAAATGTAAAAGTGAGAAGTATAATAATACAATTGATAAGCATATTCACGATTGGATTGAATCCCCACAATGTCCTTATCCTTTCAAAAGTTCCACAATGATTCGAAAAGACTTGAAAGGTTAATTCTAGAAGAGTAGAGTTTCAATGTCTTACAGAGTTTTTATTCCATTTAGGATACATCCTTTAATTGTTTAAATTTCCACAATCTCTCTAATCACACAAAACCCTACAAAATCCACTTACTTCCATCATATTGTGAAATCTCCATATAAACCTTCATTGCATAAATTTGATGGGCTTCAGAGTATATCCTACCTTCTCAAGAACTACCACAATTTCCTTGTATGCCCCATTTCCCCACAATATCACTTGTTTTCCTCTCATTGCAGGAATTCGTTGCCTATTAAGATATATCCCAATTAACCCAATACCGAGCTGCAATATCTATACGTAGCTCGAAACTCCGCAACAATCTAAAATGGTTTGAAACTTTTATAACACAAGCCAATCAACTGCATACCTTGATACACTAACAAGTTTGGGTAATTACTAGTCTTAAAAAAAAGTATAGTGTGGCATCTTCATCAAATTGTGGCAAGATAATAGGATTCAAAATGTGTATAATGGTTCCACAGAACCTTAAAAAATGTCGCGATGGGTATTCAAATATGTTCTTATATGAGATTGCTAATGACATTCCTTTCATATATAATGGGCATTACTCAAAGAGATGCACGAAGAGTGCTACAATAAAAATTTACGAGATGCTTCAGTGGGACACACACCAATACCAGGAGTGCATGAGATAAAGGATTATGATTGCAACTTTGTTTCATTTCACTTTGTGTAGTCCTCTACAAGATACATTTGGCAGATGGAAAGTGAAGTTGAAACAGCTTTGGCCACTTCATGAGTTATGTATGACTTTGGAAGTTTTTCTACAAATATCTAGGCTTATGCAATGCATCACCTATTGGACCTTACGGCAAATTATAGCATTATTGATATTTCTATTGATGTAGATGTTGGCGCGAAGGATAAAATCATGCAATTGTTTCCTTTCTAGTTCTAGAGTTGATGTCTCAAGATACTTCATGTTGTTTCCATGTCTGTGAGGGCTTTCCCAAATTGTATGAGAGAGCAAAAGCAAATTTTGTCAAGGCTAAAAAATGGTGAATTTGAATCATTTTTTTTTTATGTGGCAGGGGTGTCTTCACGACTCAGTCTAGCGGCCCAGCAGTCTCTACCTTGGGTATTTGGGGCAAGCTGGGGCGATACTAGTCCCCTGGGGGTAGACGCCATAGCCCACATTCAGACCCACTGGGCAACCGCGAGAGCGGGGGATTGAACTGGAGACCTATGGGGAGCAAACCCACGGCCCAAGCCAACTCTGTTATCCAAACAGACTAAACTAGAACCACTTTTATTTGTTCCTCTGCACAGTGGTATACATTTCGAGAGAAGCTTAAAGGCGTAGGATTTGATTTAACTCGTCAGACACTTATTTCCATAAGGCAAACACAATCAGTCTCGAAAGAAAGAGATCAGTTTGGTGTTTGGCATGTTTGTTTTTCTATGCACTCATCTAAGAGGAACTTGAGGAAGGATACAAATAGACTTTCTCAAGCTGGTTCAATATCAAGAATTAAACAAGATATGTTTAATGATGCAACCACAGTTCATGTTTCAAATCAAACGAGCTTTATTTTTGAATTAGAGATAAACTCATATTTAAATGTAGCTTTGGAAGACAAGCATTCGCACACATGTGCAATTTTTTTCACCAGTTAAACATTTTCATATTTTTGGGATAACAAGATATAGTGTCCCGCCATCTCCACCTATGTCATTTATTGATGGGGAGGATACTTTTAGTTCTCTAGAGTGAAACATTTCATTAAATTATGCTGGACCACTCTCACCTTCTCATTTGCATAGATCATGTACAGTGCACGCAGTCATTAGTTATGTCGATGAAAAGGACAGTATCAAACCTGCATTACATTGAAAATATATTGCAGCTAATACAATCTATAAAAAACACGACTCAGAACTATGAACAGACAACTGTAATAGAGGAGAGATAAAATGTTTATCTCTCATTAATAGTAGTAGTGTATAGAGTCTTTCCCACAAAAAATAAGCATAAACATAACAGTATACAGCCAAAATCAGAGAATGTTTATTTACAATACATAAAAAATCCAAATATGGTTGTGTGGAATTAAGAAGAATGTGCTTCCAATAGATGTCACTATAGAGGAAACAATTGTCAAAATGGTGGCAAAGAAAAATAATATTATTTTACAAAAGGAAAATGTATGTAACAGTTCTAGCTAGAGATGACACTGCTAAATTGTCGATGTATAACATATTTAAAATATAATATGATATATAATAGATAATATATAAAATATAGTTATAATATGTAATATAATTTAATATAATTTGTTGTCTATCAGGATATATTCTGATTAACCCAAAATTTTCATAGTATTCTTATGTAGCTCATAACTCCACAATAATCTAAACTGGCTGGAAACTTTTAAAAAAACTGTAACCTTCATATTTAGTTGAAGTTAGTGGAAGAGGTTTGGAAGAGAAATGTAAAAAGGCGAAAAATAATTATAAACTTAATAAGAATATCTATGACCGGAATTCACAATATTCTTATCCCTTGGAAGTTCCATAATAGCTCGAAAAAACTTGAAAGACTAATTCTATAAGAAAAGAGGCATGTTTTGGTTTCAATGAACATAATATTTTGTATCTATTGAGATAACCCGATGGACCCAAACTTCCACAATATCCATGGCTGTCCTGAACTTCACAATATTCCCATACTATTCAAAATTCTACTTCCACACCTTGCCCAATTTCCGCAATGGTTCAAAAAGACTAATGTTATATATATTAGTTAGTAGGTGTTTTTATGTTGATTACATATTGTTACTACTATTATTACAATACTATCAAAATCAAAATAAAATAAAATAATTTATAACTAAAAATTAAAATTTATATGTAGATATATGTATGTATATAATAAAATACAATAAAATGATTTTATACTACTTAAATTTTATAATTAAAAAATGATTTATTAAGGTGACTTTCTCTAGAATCAAACGAATCTATGAGGATAATAATATAACTAGCATATGGAGAGATATCCTTCCAAGGCACTTATTTCATTTATATGAAAAATAGACACTTTTAAAGGATGTATTTTACATTATTTTTTACTAAAAATGGATATACTAGTTTATTTACTATTTTGGTTTAGAATTAATTAAGAAATATTTTTTCGAGGTGAATTGTGGACAAGGGATCCACTCCGTTGAATATATATCAAACAAATTAAAAAAAAAGTGAATCAACACTTTAACATCATTTGGTGCTTTACTTTTGAGGAGACTATCTTCTTCCTCTTTACTTTTGTCCATTTAAGATCTTCCTTTTACACGAGAGCAAAGTTTTGTACCATTTATTCTTTCAAGATATAATGATTTCAACTTATATTTGCAAGGTAAGATATTTTTTAGCAATTGATGCTACCAATATTCAAGTATTTTCATTTATTAATGGATTAAGTTTTTGTAGGCATCAAAATTTTGGCATTCATTCAATACAAAAATAAATGAATGTTGAAGTATCACCATTTGTAAAAAATTCAAAGATGTAGAAAGTTTGACATTTGTATCATTAAATATAAAATTAAAAAACTCGAGCTTACTTGAATCTTAAAAAGGTAAATAAGAAGAGGGGAATTAGGTGTTTTGGGTAATATCATAATAATGTAGATTTTTTAGCGAGAACTTAAACTTGAAATGATGTTAATGGAAAATACAAATTAACCCTTGTATATTTAAAATGTTAAATAGAAGAGATCTTTTCATAAGTTGCCTTGTAATATTTACAATGAAAGATAATAATGTTTTTGAACAATCTTGAATGAATGAAGATATGGATGGAGGAAGTGCATTTCATTCACAAGTGTGTGTATGTTTCATTTGCTTTTATGTATTGTAAAATGTTATTAATCAAGTTCACATGTCAAAAAGAATTACATAATTGTGACCTAGGATCTAACAGTAGTGATGATGTCAATGAATGGATATGAAACTTGATTCATTGATCCAGGTATAATTTACTTAATAAGGAGGGTACAAATTAAGTTTTTCATTAGTGAAATTTTTAATTAAATATCCACCAACAAAGGCATAAATCGTGGAAAATATCTTATCAAACTTGTGTAAACTAATTAAATTATGGCATCATACATTTTAGTAACATCATTTAGATTAGCGCATAGATGCTTAGCGTAGTGACAAGTAGTTTGGGGCTCAAATATATGTCTAAGTCCCTTCAGGGAGGAAGATGAGGTCCCCCATTTGTAGTATCATAGGTTGACATGATTTAAACTCAAAGCTTGGATACCATAACTAAAATTAGAATAAATATATCCTATATAATAAACTTGCATGTGGTTAATTTGACGATACTTATAAAAAACTTATCCAGTTATTCATTATTGAAGTTATAAACTAAAATTCCCTAATAACATTAATCTTCCAATCATATGTTCCTTAATGTTACTATTATATATGATTTTAAAGGCCTCTCCTTTATAAATATATTCTAGAGTAGATAAATATTCATAGGGACAACTAATTTAATATTACCTTAATACTACAATATGAAGGAAATAACAACACAAAACATTATTTTCAAAACAACCAAGAAGAGAATGAGTACTTAGCTTTAGAAGTGGCAATGGCATATTTTATTGTAGTTTGTGTTTAATAATTCAGTTTGGTGATTTGTGATAAATGTTAGTGTAAATAAAGTCATTACCATACCTAGTTAGCTAAATCACCTTTCTAGGATTGACCTATTCACACCTAGCTTAGATTTGCTTAAGTTTCTTGGCATTCTCTAACAATAAAATCTAGAATAGTATGTCTTTGAAAAACTACAAGATATATAATATGTATTCTATTTCAATTCAACAATTATGGAGCTAACCTTGCAAGTGTGGCTATGGTCCAAATCTATAGAAATGACTTGTTGCAAAAATGATTTATGCATCTATGACTTGCAATTACATGCCAGTCTTTGCTATTTGAAAATAGTGGTAGCTACAAATATTGTGGGAGTTTGACATTGTGCAAGGAGTTTTTCCTTAGTCAGACCTCTTCAATCAAATTAACAATTTGGATTATTTGGAAGGCAAACCAAAAAATCATGCAAGATGCCTAGTATGATGTTAAGATGTGGTTATTGGTACTAATTGATGCTCTCCAAGTGATAATGATATAATCCTATTTAGAGATGGCAAATTTGATAAGTAAAAATGGATACCTAAAAATGAATTAGGGTTTTTCCTTTAATATAATGCCTTTGTGTGCAAATCAAATCTTTCACACTCAACTCAATAAGTAACAACTTATAGGAAGGGGTCAACGTAGGTCCATTTTGAAAGTTGAGTTTTAAGTTCAAAGGTCAAGACCACAGTCATGGTTCTAAACTAGCCTAAGATCCACACTTGCAAAATTAGCGTAGGTCAAAGAATGAAAGATATGTTGATCGGATTTGAATACTTAAGATGAAAAGAGACAAGTTCAATCAAGTTTTGCATGCTTAAGTGTGTCACTAGTACACCAGTCATTATATATGAGATAAATGGATCAAATGAGTTCAAAGTGAAGATAAAAAGTGTAAGATATATGTTTGTTAGCCTTGTAATTTTATTATACATTGATCTACCAAATATGTCAACATACAATTGTTAGAACATAATGTTATTATAATGTTATTAGGGGTCATACCCTTATAACATTTGTATATTGTTCTAATATAAGATTATAAAACTTTATATATTATATGCTTATTAAGCATATCCAATTTGAAATAAATAATAGTCTAATAACTATTATATTATTAATTATTTATGAATGATGGTTGTTGAATAAATGTGAGTAATACCCCTTCAAGTATTATGCCACCCTTTCTCTTATATTTAAGGAGGTTCTCTCTCATTTGAGAGTGAAGGAATTTGGAGATTTATAGTGAATTTTTTTATCATTCATACGAGATTTATAGTGAATTATATCACTATGCACATGAGGTATTATTTGCCATAGGAGTGTCCCCAAATTCGCTCTATATTTGAATATACCCTTTTTGTAAGTGTTTTAATAAAACGATGCTTTATAGGAATTTTTTATCCAAAAAAATTCCCCATATATATCTTGTACAATCTATAAAATTTATCCAAGCACGATTCTCATTTTATTTGTTTTATATTTTGATTATAATGATTACTATTCTAAGATCCTAATTTCTAACAACAATCTTCCACTAAAGTATTCTATCACTTACACTCCACCAAAATCATTCTATCATTTGCACTACACCAGATCCCATCTTGATAGGTAAGAACATGGGTTCAATCCCTTGTTTTTAAGATTTTTGAAATCTCATTGTGTTATTTTATATAAGGCAAAATGACCCTTTTGTTTATGTTCATCTTCCTCGTCCTCATTTTCCTTTTTCGGTCAAGGTTCCATATGTATACCTTAAAATGCTTTGCTATAGCAAGCCCAACGAAACCACAGGTCTAACTAATATATGGGACTTTCTCCTCCACTCCCCTTTTGTGCCCAACCTCTTCCTCCTTTCCCCACTCCAAACCAAATTGAATTTGTAATAGCCAAGACAATAAGGGATGGGTTGGGTTATAACCCATCGTAGAAAATGAATCGTTTAAATTTTTGCTTAATAATTGACAGACTAAAGGAGCTAGAATTGCATCTAACTACTGCTTCAAGTTTATTAATGCCTGTAAACTTTTAATGAAGAAGTTGAAAAAGTAGTGGAAAACGATCGCCTTCATATGTCAAATTGTGTCATTTCTTCAGAAGTAACTAAGCCATAGTAGAGGGCCCATTACTCAGAAAAAAATTGTGAAAAAACAAATTTACAGCCTCATTTTCTAGTTAATTTCTCTCCTTTCTCCCTAAAATCTCTTATTTTCTTGTATTAAGAACCACAATATTTGCCTTGGCCTGGAAACCATTATGATTGTGTGAAAGCATGGATTGTGAAAAACTTTTTTGACTGTTTAGAAGAACAGTATAAATTAAAAAAAAATCCTTGGATTTCAGTTGGAAGTTGTAAATTTGGAACTAAAAAGGCATACTAATTTGTGTTGTAACTATAGTTTTCTTTATCACTGTCTTTTTTATTGGTTCCCTTTGGCCAGTGTATGTTATCTAGAATGTTGATGTTGTATCCAGAAACTTTGGTAATAAAGCTTCCTATGTACTAGATTCCTAGTCTTGGCCAAATGCTAAAGCGTAACCCTCAAAATGATCATCTAGCAAAATAATTTGAAGAAATATAATAAAAATAAATAAAAAATTAAGAGTAAATTGTGTAAGGAAGTTAAGGTAGCGGAACAACTTCCTACACTAATCTTGAGAGGAGAATAATGCAAAACTTTTATGGATCTTTAACAGTTACAAAAACTTAAACAAAAATAAACATAAATATCATGCATACCACGACACAATGATTTACGTGGGGAAAACCCTTTCGTTGGGAGAAAAACCCCACACTCCAAAAGTCGTCCAATATATTATTGAGTAAATCACAAAGATTACAATATACTTGCAAAGCAAGCTTCTCATAGGAGTATCACCACTCAGAGATCAAGAGACAACACAACTGCTATCAGACTCTCAGAAATCATCACAATCTCTACCACAGCCATAATACAACGCCCTCATAAAATAGAGTTACATTCTAAGGAAAGACATGCCAACAAAATACCTTCCATTAGATCTAAATCCTAATAATGAATAGTCCAGATTTATAATATATCATTATTTAATGTATGTCGGCCATTCTAGAAGTTTCTTGAAAAAGTTATCTCTCACATTTTGCTCCATGCTGCCATTGTATACACCTATCAGTGTAACTAGGAAACATATATATAAATATATATACATCCTATCAAAAATAAACCGCATAGAATTGCAAGGTTGAGACACATTTTCTCAACAAATCTCCCACTTGTCAAACACCTTACAAGAGCAACGTGAGGGTATAAACATCATCTCTTTAGTTGCTAGGGGCCAAAAGGCCCATATTCTCTAAACACCATTCAAACTTCTTTGTGCTCACAATCTTAGTTAAAGAATCAACAACATTCATCAAAGTCTCTATCTTAACCAGCTTCACCCTGCCATCTTCGACCATATCTCTAACAAAATGATACTATACATCAATGTGTTTGGTCTTGGCATGAAATGTTGGTTCTTGGCTAGACATATCGCACTCTGACTGTCGCAATAAATTGTCACTGCACCTTGTTTTATTCCAATATATGAACATAATCTCTTAAGCCAAATGACTTATTTACAAGCATGAATAGCTGCCATATACTTTGCTTCAGTAGTAGACCAAGCAACCATAGCCTGTCACTTACTCATCCAACAAATTGCACCACCGAAAAATGTAAACACATAAGCACTGGTGGATCTTCTGCTATCAATATCACTTGCCCAGTCTGAATCCACATAACTATGAATATAAAGGGAAATCTCATCTTTAGCCACATTACTATGAAAACACAAGGAATAATCTAAAGTACCACACAAATATCTGAAGATCCTTTTAACTACATCCCAATGAACTCTACCAAGATTAGACATATTTGGAAAGAACTCCCAATGCTTGGGAAATGTACGTCCAGTCTAGTACAAACCATAACATACATTAAACTTCCAATTGCCCTCTGGTAAGGCACTTTGCTCATGTCTTCCATCTTTGATGGAGATGTTGGACAATCTGAAATAGATAACTTTTTTTCAACAGAAAAGGGAACACACAATGGTCTACAATCCTGCAAATTAAATCTCTATAAAATTGAATTGACATACTTACTTTGGCCAAGCCATAGCTTTTTGTTAACTCTATCTGTTTTAATTTCCATCCCAAGAATGTGTTTAGCTACACCAAGATCTTTCATCTCAAATTTAGCAACAAGTTAAGATTTTAGTTCTGAAATCATACCTTTCCCTCTACCAATAAATAACATATCATCAACATATAATGCAAAAAACAAGAAACGGTCACCATCAGTTTTATAATTAACACAATGATCTAATTTAGAATGCTCAAATCTCAAACTCAAAACATATGGGTCAAATTTCTAGTACCACATCCTAGGACTCTGTTTTAAGCCATACAAAGATTTTGTTATACCCAAACCAAAGTTTTTGCTTCATTAAGGCATTTTGCTTAAAATCGTCTAAACCTTGTTAAAATGATGTCAAAACATAGTTTTTGGGAAAATCAAGTATGGACTTTGAGTCAATTTGGTGTAAAGAAGATACTAGTGAAATTTGGAAAAATTAAAAATTATTGTTTTAAGCACCCCTATTTTAGGTCGCAAAACCCTAAAAAATTGAAACTTGTTAGAATTGGCTGAAATTAATTTTGATTGGCTTATTTCACATCACGATCACAGTGGTGAAGTTAATTTAAGATAAAAGTCAGTTTAAGCCTGGTGGGTAGTTTTCACTTTTTTCAAGAGAAAAGTTAGGACATTCGAGGTTGTCAATGGCAATTAGCCAATGCTAGGTGTCAAAATTTGAGCTTGAAACTCAAAGCAGAATAGTCTATGATGAGGGATGCTGAAAAAGATGCTTCATGATGGAAGGGATTTTGAAATGGCAAAAATTGGAAAAAATATTCTAAGTCTGGAAACATTTCACTTTGTAACATGGGAGACATTTGCTCAATCAATGTGCAAATCAACTTTACAGTGTTCGTACATGTGAAAATGGTGAAATAAAGTCATGCACATGCGTCAGTAGTAGTAATGCTTCTACATGGTCAACTCACCAGGCAACCCGGTGTTCGCAGAGTGTGAAATGGAGGAAAATATCAAGTCTAGAACAAATCTGCACCCCTATAACTCAGGGGTGCCCTTCAATTTGGAGGCTCATATTTAGTTGTTTCTAGTTGCAGATACATTCATTCTCTTTAGTTTTCAGTTAGCTTTCCAACAAGCTATCAAGCGAGTCTATCTGAGTTGTGAAACTTTGGCAATCGAAGGAAAAAGCAGAAGGTACGAAGAGTTTAGACATCATAAGGACAGTCAAATTTGCAGTTTCTATTTCTGGAGGATCTTTTCTGATTCATCCCAACTTCGTGATGCACCCATTCGCAAGATCGTCAGATGTGCTGAGTGACTGTGGCAGTTGTTCCAGCGAGCACGTAAAATGGAGGGAAAATAAAAGTGAATATTAAATTGTACCTCTATAGGCTAGGGGCACCTAGCCTTTTGGTCAACTAGATGAGGTTTTTAGCAGTCGTCGTCTTCACAAGACCTGCGTAGAATCCTCCTAGCTATTCAATGAATCCAACCGTCAACCCTCAAGGTTTGTCAAACGCTTGTGAGTGAAGGATCAGTGGAAAATATTGAAGAATGAAAACAAGCAGAAAAATAGCTAAGTATGGAATTTACATACTCCCTTGGAAAAGGTGCCCTTCTACTGGAGATCTTAGAAACAATTTTCTCACTTCATCACTTCTAGGAACACTCTTCCAAGTTGTTCCATCTTTGCGATGGGATCAACGACATGCGCATCAGAGTAATCCAACTCCCAGTGTTAAGGGTCAAAGTACACCGTTTGTGTGAAAGTTGCAAATTACAAAATCATTCTCAAAATGATAGTTGCGCCTCTGCAGGCTAGGGGTGCCATTGCATTTGAGGGCCTTAATCTTACTTTCAGATGCTTTGCATATAGTTATTGTTTGTGGAATTCTTCTAGCTACGCAATAAATCCAACATCCAGTCGACGAGAGTCATCATTCACCAACAGTGGCAGATTGAAGCACAAATTGGAAAATCAAAGAAATGGCCAAGTCTTGTGTCCTGTACATTATTTTAATAAAAGGCAATTTTTTTTTTGAGGCACCATACGTGGTTTTTAAAACTTCTAGCTCCCAATAGACGTTTCATCAGAGTAGTTTTGGCTACACAATGGATGTGTCAACTCAGCTTCAACATCAACCATACATCAGGAAATCAGAGCTCAACAGAGATGACTGTGACATTTTCAACTAACTACAAAATAGGAAGTTAGCCAAAAATCTCTACTTTTGAATGGGGATGCCTGGAGAGTCAAACTTGGACTTTTCAGAATTGAGAAAATATTCTAAGCAAACCCAGAAAGAGAGATTCCAGTTAACTCAATTAAAAATATTAAAATTTTGAGTTTTAGCATGTCCACTTTAATGGGGCGATTTTCTTCAATATTTTAATATTGGCGCCTATCTTGGGACTCAATTTGCAAATTCGCATGTTGAGTGAAGCTGAATATTTTTATATTTTTGAAACTCCAAGTCAATTTATGTTGAACGAAGTGAGGTCCAATCAAATGAATTATTTCCAAATCAAAGTTTCTACTTGCAATTGACACCTAAACCTTCAAATTTCTTTATTTATTGCAAGATGGCATCCATTTCTCTAACAACAAGTTGAAGAGCAAGCAAATTTTCTCATTTTGTGAGAAAATTTTCTGAGCAATCAACATTCGAAGGCACTACAGATATTATTTTTCAGATTTCCTTGCAAAGACAGGTCCAGATTAGTTATGGCTTCGCAGTGGATGTGTTAGCTCAGCTCTAGCATCAATCGGACATTCAAAAATCAGAGTTCAACAGGGGCTATAGTGACATTTTCAACGAACTACAAAATAGGAAGTTAGCTAAAAATCTCTACTTTTGATAGGGGACGCTTGGAGAGTCAAAATTTGACTTTTTAGAATTAGTAAAATATTCTAAGCAAACCCAGAAAGAAAGATTTTAGTTAACTCAATTAAAAAATACCAAATTTTCAGTTTCAACATGTCAACTTTAATGGGGCGATTTTTCAATATTTTAATATTGGCGCCTATTTTGAGACTCAATTGCAATTCGCATGATGACTTAAGCTGAATATTTTAATATTTTTGAAACTCCAAG
>VDFB02026457.1:0-31593 GCA_007258455.2 Sequoia sempervirens | reverse complement strand
ATTGTTCACTTAGTGTAAGAGCAAGCTTGAATGCCTCCTTTAGCTGCAAAATATTGTTCAGTTCATGTGTTACTTGTGTCAATGTATTATGGTCTGATGGCTAAGTTGTAAGCCTGTTATTACTACAATCCTATTGTCCCAAAAGTGTAATCTTTGTTACTTGAAGTTTGAGAAAAGGAAATCTTATGCCTCATGTGCTTTGATCTACTATCTCAGTTTTCTGTTTTATGTGTTATGCTTATATGATCTCTATTTTAGCTTGCATTGAAAGTATAGTAGATGTGCGTTGGAAGAAAGTTTGTTTAAGTATTTATGTCAAAGAATCATTCCTTGTTCATTTCTAGCTCTCAAGATTTGAGTTTACTTGAGATGTTAGAAGTGTCATTAGAGTAGGCTTAGTAATAGTTGAATTTCAAAAAGAGAAAATCTCAGCCATGCCGCTAGAGTTTTATACTCTTGTGCTCTTAGCTGAACAAAAAGATTGGAAAATTAGTTTGAGTTCTTTCTTTAAGCAACATCAACAAAAAGGGAGCTTCCCCTCCTAATTCGAAGAGCAGTTAATCTATGCATAGTTGTTTGTTTCTAATTCACATACTAGAGGTGTGAATTGAAATGCCAATGTAATGAACCAGACTAATTATTTTTTGTTTTTGTAAATGCAATTACAATCAACATGCACCTGTTAAGATTAGTCCAAAACAAAACCAGCAGTTTGCAAGTAACTCTTTGCCAAGAATGCGCATTCAATCTCAAGATGAGAAAGATGTCATATGGCAAGAGGGTCGTCAGTACAACTGGAAGGAATTACAATGCTGAAAGTAAACTCAAAGCCAAGAATGTGCTTTCCAACCCAGAATGGGAATGGAGCTACCATATGGCAGAGATACTAAGAACTACAATGCAAGTACAAAATATAAAATAGGAAGCAAGCCAGCCTCTTCCACTTTTCAGCGGGCAGTACAATAAAGTAAGAGAAAGATAGAGAGGAGAATTGCTGACAGTACTACTAGTCATCTTACAAGATGTTAGAATGCTCGCCAGAGCCTAGTAATCCAAGTTCTTCAATGCTGCAACAATTTATAAGACTTCCTCAATGCTTATCAAACCTCTCTAGACTCAAAATCCTCACAAATCTGCATTTGTCTATGACTGATATAATAGACCAGCAACTGAAATGAAGCAATCAGCAACCCTAGAACCCACCAAAATACTCACAACTCACTCAATACTTGCTGGAATGACATGAGACTTGATGCAAATGAAAGCTAGGATGATGACAATGAGATCTAGACTGAGAAATGACCAACAAAATGCAATATTATTTTTGTGCACACTTCCCAAGACATCCCAGAATGGTACGGCCAAGGAGGAGGGTGATTTTTCTTTTAAAAATTCAAATCTACATTAAAAAATCTAGAACTTTGCAAGAATGGTCGCCCCACATAGAGAAAAGGATTTATGCAATGCCCAGAACAATAATATTTTTATTTCATGAGATATGAGCAATTCTTACAATCAGCTATGATATTTAGCAACTTCAAAATGAGAATGAAAAGCAAAACTAGAACTCCAAAAATGCAAGATACTCAACTGAAATGCAAGAAAAACCTATTACAAACTATCTCTCAACTAGTTGCTATCTTTCAAGCAAGAAGAAGAGCCAAGCTAGGAGGCATTCATTCCTCGAAGCAATCTTGTTACCATTTCGGCAACATAACAATATTGAATTCATAAGATAATGAATGAAGACCCAAAGCTCCCTTTTATAATTTTGAGAAGACACTTCCAGATGCTTCTAGAAGGTGTGCCCACTCCACAAGATTCTTTTAGGGTTTTGACTTGACCAAGTCTTCCTTCAAGATGGCGTACCTTTTCTTTAGTGATAAAAATCACTTTAAAATAAAACATAAACTTCTCCAAAGGTAGGCATCCAATTTCTCTTGAGCAATTATTGACTTTAGAAATATAAAAATATTTCCTGATGATGCGTCCACCCATGAGGTCCCCTTTTTCAGAACAACTTAAAGTCTTGAAGCTAGGCCAAGGGGTTATAATATTAAAATATAACATTATTTTAATTAAAATACTTATCTCTCTAGAAAAAGCATCAAGAGGCCAAAACAACCATACCAACTGAACTAACTGCAAAAGGAGGCCAACTGAATTGAAGCCAACAGGACCACTGCCAGAAATAGAATTTACTAAAAATAGTAAATTCGGAAAGTTGCTCGGATCAAAGTGCATGCGATACCATTGCAAAGCTTTCTGAAAACCCAAAAAGAATTTGCAATCCAAAATCCAAAACTCTGAGATGTAGCCGTTATTACTTACTAAAAATAGTAAGTCTGAAAAGGTTGCTCGATGCAGTTGCACGTCATACCTCTGTGAAGCTCTCTGAAAACCCAGAAGGAATCCAGAATCCAAATAGCCAAACTCCAACAAGAAAAACCCTGAATCTTCAAGAGAACCCACCAAACAATCAAAAACCCTAATTCTGCCTCTGACTAGCCGACAGCACCCCGAGGATAGGCCATCAATCACTGAAAAGTGCAATGCTAAAAATGGGGACATTATAGTCCGCCCTTCCAAAAATTGCTTGTCCTCAAGCAATACCACCACAACTCCAGAAAAATTAAGACTGATCCATACCAAAACAAGTATGATCCCAGGTTCCCAAGTCCATCTCAGGAAAAACCCACCATGCCGATGTTGCACCACTCTGATCACATCAGTGAAAATATCATGCCAATGTTGCACTAACCTTCTTTGTAACCCCAAAGTGTTACTATCCATGATACTCAAATTGAAAGACCTTAAAGGACTGAGATCAATATCATGCAACGTCTCATGTCCAGGATGCCTAGAGTCAACAGTAACAACCATACCACTATCAACCACAATTCAAGGAAAGAAGAAAGATAGGCTACTCAACTCAAAATCAAACTCCTTAGCATACCTCCATACAGTAAGAAACGGAGTCATGACTTCAAATGTGGCATCTTTGAATCTTCTTGCAAGGAGGAAAGCAATCCTTTGCAAGAGCTCAACAAATTCATACTCATGTCTCCACATGGAGCTACTATGCCTCATCTGAATTATATTGATACCACCATGAAGACTACAGAAAACTCTCATAGTTCCAACCTCATGAGTCTCAAAATGATGAATCAAAGCAAGTGGTAGATCGCTATCCTGAACCAACAATGAGAGAAAATTGTCAAAGTTAACATCACAAACCTCCATAAGATGAACTCCGAGAATAGGATAGGTTTGAAGGAACAAATAATCTCTGCTGTTCAAGGCTGAAGTCAGCAAAATGCAATCTGATTTTAGTACTTCACACAAGGAAAAGCAGCAACACCAATGAAATTTCCAAGAGTGAGTGTATGAGATGAACATTGAGTTGCAAGATAACGCCTCAAAAATGGCAGGAAAACACTCTAGAACAATCTCCAACTGAAAATTACCACCTCTTTGAAAAGTAGTGATGGGAAAACTCTCCCAAATGAGAGTAACTCCACAAGTAACATGGTTGGTCTGCCTCCAACCAGCAAGCTCATGTCCCAAAATCTGCCCTTGTCTTGACCAAGGATCAATGCCAAGAGCAACCAACTGTTCATCTTTCCAACCCATACTCAAAATTTCTCTCCAATCCATTTGTTGATGAACAAATGGAACCATCAAGTGGCTGGAAAAGAAGGGAATAATACCAACCAAAATGGAAATTTGATCCTTATCCCTCTAAAAGTCCTTTCCACAAGTAATAAGCTCCATCAACCCATGTTGAGAATCCCAAGCATGGATACCCAATTGAAAATAATCTCCAACACTCCAGAAAGGAAAAATAGCACATCTTTGAGTATTGGTCAAAATCAAGTGTACACTTGTAAAATAGGCATTCCCTCTAATGAGCCTCTGAAACCAATCCATGAACCTCTGAAACCAATCCATGAAAGCTTCAACAACATTGGAGCATGAAACATTAGATGATCTCAAATCCAACTCCCAAAATATACTAGTAAGTGCCAAAGCATCATTCAACCAAAGGGATGGATTGTCAAGCAGGTAAACACCATGTTTTGGACCCCCTTTCTCCCCTACATCATGAGTAACAAGTCTGGTTTCTTCATTCCTTGCTGCTGTAATGGACCTATGAACAGCTACCAAACTATGTTTGGACAACATCTTGATGTCAAGGATGCTGATAACATCTTGAGTCAACAATTCCCAAGTGGAGACTACATCCTCAATCCCTCTTAAGCATTCTTGTTCAAACGTTCTTCGTGGAAGATTGCCAATTGCAAGGAGCGAATCTCCCTCATGTTCGGCTTGCAAATCTTCAATAAGTTGAAAATCACATTCCATCTTGTGTTGGGAAACTACATCAGGATCCCATTTCATGCTATTATCAATTGATGTTTCATCTTCCATCACAAAAAGAGGATTATCATAAGTTTCCTCAACACCCACTTCAAAGAGAGGATTGTTAAAAACTTGAAATTCTCTTCTTTCATCTTGCTGCTCCAAATCTGCACATGCAACTTCTGACTTCCTTGAGACACTTTCAAGATCAAATTCCTCTTGTAGACTATCAAGCTCTCCAATCACTTGCTTGATTTCTTCAGCTCTGTGTGCACCCTCTTGCTCCTTGAAAAGTTTGAAGTTAGCAAACTAGTCTTCAACCTCCGTTAGAGCCAACTGAGTTTCTTTCAACATGTCCTTTGTTGATTTAAGCTCAAGAGTGAGCTCATCAACCAAACTCTCCTTTTCTTGGTAAACACCAATGGTCTTCTTTGCACCTTCAATGGTGTGATCACGATCTTTAATCAAATGTAAGTACTCCGATTTCAATGTCTCCAAGGAGTCTTTGACATGTTGCAAATTAGGGAGAGTAACTTCATCCTTAATCCCTTTCAGTCTCTTATCAAATTGAACCTTCCAGTAGAGATATTCAACCAAGCTATGTGTGTGATCAAACATGGATAGAGCTTGCACTTCCTTGTCAATGGACACCTTGAATTGTCTCTCCCACTCATAAGAATGCGAAGATGGTGAACTGCTGATAGGCTGCAACTGAATATCAGAACCTTGTCCCTTGTCTTTGCTGCCCTCAATGCTACTCCAACATCCTTGTACTTTACCACCAACATGCGGATAATGGTCAATGCCATGAAGATGATCATTCTCCATGACTTCTTCGACTCTATTTTTGCAATCAACTTCTTGAATGGAAAAATAAGACTTGTGTTTGTAAACCTCTTTAACTCTTTCCTCTTCAAGAGCCATATGGTCTTCAAGCTCTTCTTCTTCATCACCGTCTTCTTGGTCAAACATTATAGCAGCATCCAACTTGCTCAATGGATCATAATCGTCCACTGTTCAGAAAGTTTCTGTAGAGACATACTCTTCTTTAGTGGCTGCAACCACTTCAAAGAGATCATTATGGAGCTTCGTTGAACACTTTCTTCTTCAAGGACAACTTCCTCTTCAATGGCCATCTCATAGTTTGCAATGCAAACTAATTTTTGATCTTCATCTGGATCAAAGGGAAATTCATCCCACAAAGGTTCTTTATCATACCTTGGTGTCAACCAACCGGGATCCCAAATGAAAAAAGGCTGATTGTTTTGATCAAAAGAAAAGTACTCTTCATGCTTCTCTTGGAGTGTTGAGTCTTTGTATAGGTCACCATGTAACTCACTTGAACTGATTTCTTCATAATTCCTTCTCTCCAAGGGCTCAGTTTGATGATCAAACCCACGTTCACCCAGGTCACCAATGTCATAGTGAAGCAAAGAATCTTCAATGTTAGTTGTTTTGAAAACTTCGTCCGTTTTTCCTTCGATGTAACCACCATCTATAGGTACATTTCTGATCTCATCTTTAGTAATCATATGCATACCAAAAAGGTCTCCTTGATCACTTGTCATAATTTCTTCTTGTGAAAACTCTTGAGGAGTTTGGACAACAACAAGAGGAAAACTATCCATCACCAAATCTTCAACATGAGGTGGTACAATCTTGTTGGAATCATTACCAACATTATCACTTTGGCAATGGTCATGGGCTGATTCAAAGGCACCAACAGTATTTCCTTCTACTTGCTCTTCTTCAGCAAACTCATCCCATACAACAGTACTACTGAAATCTTCTGTGAAGCCCTTAGCTTTAAGACCTTCATAGGTTGAATCCTTATTAGGACTCAAGACTGTTGTTATGTTCTTTTCACCGAGCTGATCTTCATCACTTCCTATTACATGCAAGTCAACGGAAGTATTATGGGGCTCTACCCTTAACTCCTCATTTGCCAAGGTATCTTCATCAAGCTCACGATCATTCTGATGTGACATGCGCACCTTTCTATCCTGACTTTCAGACTTAGCAAAGATCTTTCTGATTCCCCATCTTATGTCAGGATCCTTCATTAGCGTAGTTAGTTCCTGCATTAACTCAAGTAAAGACTTCTTTGTAGTCATCTCTCTCTATACGTAGTGTTTGGTATCTCTATCACTCATCTGACAACTGAATCATTGAATATTTTCATAGGATGGCAGGATCTTGGCTCTGATACCACTGTAATGAATTGGACTAATTTTTTTTATTTTTTCAAATGCAATTACAATCAACATGCACCCGTTAAGGTTAGTCCAAAACAAAACCAGCTGTTTGCAAGTAACTCTTTGCCAAGAATGTGCTTTCAATCTCAAGATGAGAAAGATGTTGTCATATGGCAAGAGGGTCGTTAGTACAACTGGAAGGAATTACAATGCTGAAAGTAGACTCAATGCCAAGAATGTGCTTTCCAACCCAAAATGGGAATGGAGCTACCATATGGCGGAGATACTAAGAACTACAATGCAAGTACAAAATATAAAATAGGCGGCAAGCTAGCCTCTTCCACTTTTCAGCGGGCAGTACAATAAAGTAAGAGAAAGATAGAGAGGAGAATTGTTGATAGTACTACTAGTCAGCTTACAAGATGTTAGAATGCTCACCAGAGCCTAGTAATCCAAGTTCTTTAATGCTGCAACAATTTATAAGACTTCCTCAATGCTTATCAAACCTCTCTGGACTCAAACTCCTCACAAATCTGCATTTATCTATGACTGATATAACAGACCAGCAACTGAAATGAAGCAATCAGCAACCCTAGAACCCACCAAAATACTCACAACTCACTCAATACTTGTCAGAATGACATGAGACTTGATGCAAACAAAAGATAGGATGATGACAATGAGATCTAGACTAAGAAATGACCAACAAAATGCAATATTATTTTTTTGCACACTTCCCAAGATATCCCAGAATGGTACGACCAAGGAGGAGGGCGATTTTGCTTTTAAAAATTCAAATCTGCATTAAAAAATCTACAACTTTGCAAGAATGGTCGCCACACATAGAGAAAAGGATTTATGCAATGCCCAGAACAATAATATTTTTATTTCATGAGATATGAGAAATTCTTACAATCAGCTATGATATTCAACAACTTCAAAATGAGACTGAAAAGCAAAACTAGAACTCCAAAAATGCAAGATACTCAACTGAAATGCAAGACAAACCTATTACAAACTATCTCTCAACTAGTTGCTATCTTTCAAGCAAGAAGAAGAGCCAAGCTAGGAGGCATTCATTCCTCAAAGCAATCCTGTTACCATTTCGGCAGCATAACAATATTGAAGTCATAAGATAATGAAATGAAGACCCAAAGCTCCCTTTTATAATTTTGAGAAGACACTTCCAGATGCTTCTAGAAGGTGTGCCCACTCCACAAGATGCTTTTAGGGTTTTGACTTGACCAAGTCTTCCTTCAAGATGGCGTACCTTTTCTTTAGTGATAAAAATCACTTTAAAATAAAACATAAACTTCTTCAAAGGTAGGCGTCCAATTTCTCTTAAGCAATTATTGACTTTAGAAATATAAAAATATTTCCTGATGATGCGTCCACCCATGAGGTCCCCTTTTTCAGAACAACTTAAAGTCTTGAAGCTAGGCCAAGGGGTTATAATATTAAAATATAACATTATTTTAATTAAAATACTTATCTCTCTAGAAAAAGCATCAAGAGGCCAAAACAACCATACCAACTGAACTGACTGCAAAAGGAGGCCAGCTGAACTGAAGCCAACATGACCACTGCCAGAAATAGAATTTACTAAAAATAGTAAATTCGAAAATTTTCTCGGATCAAAGTGCATGTGATACCATTGTGAAGCTCTCTGAAAACCCAAAAAGAATCTGCAATCCGCAATCTGCAATCCAAAACTCCGAGATGTAGCCGTTATTACTTACTAAAAATAGTAAGTTCGGAAAGGTTGCTCGACGCAGTTGCATGTCATACCTCTGTGAAGCTCTCTAAAAACCCAGAAGGAATCCAAAATCCAAACAACCAAACTCCAACAAGCAAAACCCTGAATCTTCAAGAGAACCCACCAAACAGTCGGAAACCCTAATTCTACCTTTGACTAGCCGACAACACCCCGGGGATAGGCCATCAATCACTGAAAAGTGCAGTGCTAAAAATGGGTACATTATAGCCAACATAAGGATAATATAATTAACCAAAAACTTATGCTACACATAATCCCCAAAACAGTGAGCAAATTTGAAGCTTGAAATGCATTGCAAGGTCAAAAAATCTAGGATAAACCCACCAAACTTTAGGCCAACTTATTTATTGATAAAATAATGAGTTTACATAGAAAAAATAAGTATAACCATGGCCTTAGGACTGGAAATGAACTCCGACAACTTATATTTCATGAAAACCCAAAATACTCCCAAACAGGGTGCTAGTGGGCACTATAGAACTACACTGCCAAAAACCAAACTTCACCAAAGGCACCAAAATTAAAATATGCTTGAAATAACAAGTCTAAAATGATTAACAACAACATACAACCAAAAATATTATTGATACCAACAACAACAAACTGAAATCAACTCTAAAACTATTCACCTCAAAACTCCTAAAGATCTCCTACAATTTGCGAAGAAAACATTGCGACTGGGAAGCCTTCAGCACAATGGTGATCTCTAGATGAAATTGCACCAATAAACCCCTGGAACCACTACCCTTGTGCCTTTTTCCTCCATGGTTTATCAGATTTCAAGAATTGTCTTCATAGGTTTATCAGCCTTGAAGAGAAAGCAACAACTTTTAAGAAAAATAACCAAGTGAATGATGCAAGAATGAATCCAAATTCATCTTTTTATTGGAAAATATTCAATTTGCAAGTTGGAAGAGAAAAAATCATGACCAAGGGAAGAGAATAATCTTTCATGCAAAGATGTAACTCCCATTTCCAAGTGTAAATAAAAAATCAAGTGCACCTAAGGGACATAATAAAATATTTCCATTTAAAACCCTAATCTTGTACTTGTGAAATGTTGTAGTTCCTGCCATAAAACACTATGCAAACTTGATAGCTCGAACTTATTGTGACAATACCATAAAACCAAAAAGAATATTCATGCAAATCTTTGATATATTCACCCCAATTCCTTATCTGGATGACATCTTCTCCAAGAAATTTTGTAAACTCACCAAATGCTTCCCACATAATATATGTGCTAGCATGTAATAAAGCAAACTTGTAACTTATCCCAATAATAAAAATCTGGTTTGTGTTTCTATTAGGACTATTATAAAAGTAAGTGCATCCTCTATAACAACAAGTACATCTTTGGAAATTAGCAAGTACCTCCAACTCCAAAATACTAAAATATACATAACTGAAATGCACACTAGTAAGCCTGAACATTACCTCAACTTGGGAGATGGTTTCTTCAACTTCATAAATTGATCTATAACAACAAAATATTTTAAGAGGGGTAGCAAGTAATATCATGTAGCAGCAACATTTACACCACCATTTCCCAAAGACTAAATCTGCAAGCATTAGTTCAATACGATACCATTGTATGTGTGTACTAGCACTATGTATTTTATACCAAAAATATGGGAAACTTTCTATTGTGTCACTAATCTGACTTTGATGGCCCATAGGACTATTATAATATTCAATGCAACCTTCAAAATAGTGAATACATAATTTGGAAACAACTACCTCTTTTACCTTCAAAATGTGGTGATACACCCTACTGAAAACAATACTAGTTGTTCCAAACTTCGTCTCAGCTTGAAGGATGTTATATGCAACATTTGGATCTGATCTGAAACAGCAATGGTAATATTGAGGAGTAACAATTAACACCATATAACAACATATCATACAACACCATTTCTAAAACATTGATTCTACAATCAACAATTCATTCTGGAAAGAAACTGTGCACTTCCTAAGTCCTCCAATTGGCACAAACCGATCATCCAAAATTAATTTCAAAACGAAAGGAGAGAATAATTTTATTGCGTAATCAACTATATTAGGTGACTTACTAATGTTCTTGATATTTTCCATCTTGAAACATGTCTAAGACAATCTTCCACAATAATTCACATAGTGTCTTGGAGCACTTGCTAGAATTGCACTATCATTGGGTAACTTGTTCTTGAGACTTGTGAGGAATTTGATAATGTTTTTGGATATTATTTTTTCTGCTATTATGAATATTATAATATTCATTACATCCCTTACAACAGAAAATACATATTTTGGAGACAACTACTTCCACCTCCATAATATTGAAATGAATATTGTTGAATTGCACAATACAAAAATGTACAATAAAAAACTCATACATTACCCCAACTTGAGAGGTGTTGTCTTCATCTTCATGTACTTGTATATAACAGCAATAGTTGAGAAGAGGAGTCAAAAATAGTGCTAAGTAATAGCAACATATACTCCGTAATTCTTCAAAAATCAAACCAAACTTCCATATCACACTATACCGCCAACATTATTTTTCTCCATACTAAAAGAATGGACCCACAAGCTTTAAATAAAATATGATTGGAGTAAAGAAAATATATATAATGCTCTTCATTAGCATTAGATTGATTTATAACAACAACATACTCCATCATACACAATACCCACAAATCTTTAGACAATTTTACTGTGAACATGTAAACAACACTTGCATACTGCACAACATCCCTCAATCTTCCCTAATTAAAAGATATGGTTGTTGAATTATTTGACATTAACAATGATAACCTTCTATGAAATGCAACCATATCCAAGTGCAAAAAACTATAGCTATTCAAAGCAAGAGCTACCAAGATCAGCAATATATCAATGATGCAACTATTGCATGAATTACCAGCCCGAGTAGAAAACCATGATGTGTCCCTTGTATGATGTGTGATAAACCATGTAAGGGATGAAAAATATCCATGAGTAACCATAATATGAAAATAATTCTTAACCATGTTTGAAATCTTTATTAGAGAATAAGCATTGGCATGCAAAAATCTCATCTCCAATGATGACCCTAGAAGCACATATCTGAACATTCTCCTCTATTGATTTTGAAGTAGTGTAATGTTAGAATGAAATCTATGATGCTCACTAAAGAATAACATAGATTGTATTCTCTTATCTTTCAAACATGTTGCTGCCCACATAGATTCTCTTGAACACCATATTCTCCTACACATGTATGTGAGAAATTAGTAATAATAATTGCAAAACATAGATTGATTACCTCCATAGGCTTCCCAAAAATCTTCAATGTTGCAAAATCTTGTATGACTAGATTTTGGATGACATAAGTCAAGTATGAAATATTTTTAACCCATTTTTCTTTCAACCATATAATCATTGCAGCTCTATCACATATGATATAGAAATATTTACATTTATTTTGTTCACCAAATAGTAAGACTAATTTCCTTTCTTTTATAATGCTAATGGCTTGTAGAAGTTCATCCTAAGTTATGAATCCTTCAACTGTCATGAGACTTGATTTCTATAACATTAAAAAATGGTTATTCATCAAATAATGAACCTCAATATTATTCATTTTTCCCTTACCATGTTCAACCATCATACAATCCAAGTTTCCTATCACCATTTGGCTATTACTCAAAATCTTGTCTTCAAGTGTGTTGCTTGGCTTGTAAAGTTGGAGCAGAAGATTTGTACAAAATGTGAAAGCCAAAAATACACCAAATAATAATATCAATACACTTGGTTCATTCAGTATACTTCACACCATACTTTAGTCTACATATATAGATTGTAGTTTTCCTATAATCTAGGAAACCACTTAACTATAAAATCTATTTAAGTGCTGGTGTAAGTACAACTCACGTAACCCACTAACAATATTATTTAATATGAGTTGTTCATTCAACCAACTCATTTACATATAGTAATATTACCACATCGTAATTTATCAATAACCATGTGAACACTAATTCCCAGCATTCCCCCCCTTAGTGTGAACATGGTAAGAACTCACACCCTACATCTGCAGTAAGCCCAAATCTTGTGGCTCATGATCTTGATTCAAAACGAAAGGCACCTCCCATCAACGTTTCATGGTTTTCACACAGGTTTACCATAAACTTGGACATGAACAGGAACCCATCAACTATTCACCTCGTGTGGCTTTTTAGATCCTCCCACAAACCCTTTCAAGATCCATGAACTGACTTACTTTGGCGCTTTTGTTCACCACTATTCTTGTTCATTAGGGAAGTTATATAGGAATCAACATACATATCACAAATCTGAAAAACCCAAATTGGAAAAAGTTTCACATTACATTCCATAAGAACATAATGTTCTTAGTTGTAGTCACTGTTGTCGTTCGCTGCAACTCAATCTCGAATAGAATAGACAACCACCATTGCCACTAGAAGCTGCCTTTGACTTTAGTTGTTTGGCGCGAAATGAGAATGGAACATTGGTTATTATTCCCCCCCCACAATGTGAAATTCCATTTATTCACACAAATAGGAATACTGAAAAGAAAATCATACCATACTGCATACTACTGTTTGGAACTTGTTGTCTGGATCTTGTTGCACATGACCATTATTGCTAGTGAACGTATTCACCAGTCAACCATCTTCCTGGATCTTGTTGCACATGGCCATTATTGCTAGTGAACATATTCACCAGTCAACCATCTTCCAACAAAGTACGATGCTCAAAGGATCTCCACAGTTAGAGGATCTTTGCAATCATTTTCTCTCCAATATAATCGTTTTTCAGTATTCACACACCAAATTGAAAAGTAGATAAAAACACACTACACAATAGAAAATAAAATGCCACCATAGCATATGTGCGGCCCTGTCGTTGGTGACCAACGAGAGGTCGCTAATTGACCTCCAACCTCCGATGCCTCCATCCTCCAATATTTGCTACTAACTCAGTTGAATATGACTTTGCGACTCATTTGAATTGCCCCCCCTCGATTTTTCACTCGGAAATCTCCTACAAGCAAAAATGTGTCTGACTAAAAGTGAGGCAAATTTTTTTTATTATTTTTATAGTAATTTGACAGTTTAACTCTTGATAACTTTTACAATGACACCACTGAGGATAAACATGAAAATTAAAAGCAAATAAAGATTATTTTTTAACTATAACTTCGACTCAAAATAACATTGGTATATGACAACACATGACAAAAGAATAACCAAAACAATAACACGAGGCTTTTGACCTTTTAATGACTAAAGTCATACTATACTTGACTCACTAAAAGAAAATTATTAAAACAACTTATGCTTTTAAAACTTATCAATATTAGATAACAAATAAACCTAAACTACTCTTAAAACCACACGATATTGACAATATACTTAGAACAGTAAAATCATACTAGACTTTTACATTTATAATATAACCCAAAACTTGTAGATTGAAAGCCAATGCACAGTTTTGTTTAAATGGCAGTGGAGGTGATTGAGAGCATCCGTACTGTAGATAGAATGGTTTATGTGTGTCAAGTAGACGGGTGCAATGGTTTTCTGAGAAGATGGAAGTCACACGGAAGCGCAAAACTAACAGTCGAATGTTGAAAGCTAATCCATGCAATGCTCAGTGAATTCAAATCCGAGTCTGATGTGTTTTGGAAGAGGAACCACAGTGGGAGGAATCGCTTGTAGGCAACACTATATGTCAATGTTGATGTGGAAGTGAGCTCGAGCACGGGCATTAGAATTCTTGGTGCATGCATAAACGATATACAGGCACAGTCATCTCCATATGGCACAGATCTGAACTCGTGGAAGATATCGGCTTGAAAGCTGAATTTGCAAAGAATTTGGGAAGGAAAAGATAGACGTAGATCTCAAACCAATGTTGGATCCTTTCTGATACGCAACATCACAACCAAAGCAATAATAGTATCCGTTGAAAACTTAATGCAAAAACAAACCAGGAACAAAACATTTCAATAACAATGAAGTTGCCCTTCAATCATTTTTATTACTCCACATAATTTCTTCTTATTCTTCATGCCTTATCATTTCACAGGCACAAAGATATTCAATATGCTCTGATACCATGTAAAGTTGGAGCAGAAGATTTACACAGAATGTGAAAGCCAAAAATACGCCAAATAATAATATCGATACACTTGATTCATTCGGTATACTTCACACCATACTTTAGTCTACATATATAGATTGTAGTTTTCCTATAATCTAGGAAACCACTTAACTATAAAATCTATTTTAGTGGTGTGAGTACAACTCACATAACCCACTAATAATACTATTTAATATGAGTTGTTCATTCAATCAACTCATTTACATATAGTAATATTACCACATCGTAATTTATCAATAATTATGTGAACACTAATTCCCAATATGGCTTGCATAAGTATTCCAAAAAATGTGAATATTCATTCTTCATTAAGTGGTTATAAAGCATAAATAACACTATATGGATTCTCATAAACTTATTTTCATTCCAAATGGAAAATATGGAGAACTCAATAGTGTCTCTAACCCTTTTAATCCTCCAGAGGTTCCCTGGATCCCATATTCTTATGTATAAACAACTTTGAACATTGAAGGATTGATCTTCCCCTTTTGCATGCTCTCCAACATGAAAATAATTTTGTGGTAACATAGAAAGTGACAAATCTGAAATATTTTCATACCTTTGGCTGCAAGTATAATGTTCATCCTCATTTGCCAAAATAAACTTCATTGGGAAATCTTTAAAAACTTTATTTTCTTGATCCAGAATCCATGAGTTCAGGGTAACCAAAATGTTGCTTTTTAAAGCAAATCCATCCATAATGTTACTTTGTAACTCCCTCAATGGATCACCAATTGTCATTATACTTTCCCTTTTGTCAAACTCTTCACTCTGAACAAGTGACCCTCTTCCATCATCCAACATGTTAGATACATTCTCTTTTTGCATAAAAAGAGTTTCCTCTTCACTATTCTCAAAGGGTACCTCACTGATAATATTTAGAACTTTCAAATTATCTTCATAATCAACATGCAATGCTGATCTTGAATTAACTTCATCAAAAGGAACACATTCTTGTTGTGAGATTTCATTTACTAGAATATCTTTTTCAATTAAAAATTCAGTACCTTCAACCTTTGATTCTGATTTTTCATATTTTTGTAGAGACATTTCCTTTACTTCATAATCATGGATCTCCTCCTTTTAATTTTTCTCACTTGAACTTGGCTGTAATTTATACTTTTAGTGCCATCATACCTTGTATGTGAATTAAGAAATCATTGGATGAAATTGTACCAATAGACTCTTAGAACCATTGCCCTTGAGCCTTTTTCCTCTATGGTTTATCAACCTTGAAGAACTTTCTTCATAGGTTTATCAGCTTTGAAGAGAAAGCAACAACTTTTTAGAAAAATAACCAAGTGAATGATGCAAGAATGAATGCAAATTCATGTTTTATTGGAAAATATTCAATTTCCAAGTTGGGAGACCAAAAATCATGACCAAGGGAACAGAATAATCTTGCATGCAAAGATATAATTCCCACTGCCAAGTGTAAATCAAAAATCAAGTGCACTTGAGGGACAATAAAATATTTCCATTTCTTGCACCACTTTATAAGCCAATAAAAATTCATTTTGTTTTTTTCCAAAAAGCCACACCCAACTTGGCTCAATTAAATATTTCATAAACCTTTGATATTTAACCTCCCAAATTATCTTAATTAATTCACCTTGAGAAACCAATTTTCCTAGTTCCCCTACAAGATCTGACTCGTTATTTTTGGAAACGTGACTTACTAAAAATAGTAATTTTCTATTTTTAGAAAATTTTAAAAAAGGGACATTACACCAAATACAATTGAACATTATAAAAGGGCATTTGAAAGTCATTTTGTGATTACTCAAGATTATTATTTTATTTTGGAGAAAATTTGAGAAGAGTTGTAGCAAGGGTTTGCTGGTAGTTTGAAGATTCAAGCTTTTTTGAGGACAAAAACCTCAGAGAGGACAATGTCTACAGGTGTGGAAGATCACCCAGGGACATTCTAAGAGATAATATTATTTTAGAGGTTATCACAGAGCTTCAATAGTCTCCTGGAGATCATCCTTCAAGATTGTGCAAAACTTTCAAAAGCGGAAAATTGTCATCCGAGTATGAATGCTTTCAATGTAACTTCATGGAAATTAATAAATTTGATATAATAATATATTTATGCTTCAACATTTCTTGTTTTGCAATGTAATGCATTTCTCAACAATATTTCAAAAACATATTTAAATCAACAAGAGTTAAACACAAGTAGTTTTTCAGTTAGCAAATATCTCAAATCAGGGTGGAATATTCCAACTTCCCTATGAATAAATTGTTGGCCATGATCAAGCTCCATTTAACCTTTTTTGGCTTGGCCCTAAAATCTAGAGAGTTAATAAGTTAATTGTTTGACTCCATTATCTATGTCGTCTTACATCTTCTCGTATAGTTATTGATTGTTTCATTGACAATTCTTCCTCTTAAGATTTTGATTGTCCATCCTCATAATTTTGAAGACAATACCTAGTATTGTTTCAAATGTTTGATTTTTATGAGCTAGAGGATTCTCATAGTTCTGTGTGCTGGTTGGATGGCATGCCAAAATGTTTATCTATGCCCATGAAGTTTTTCTAGGAGATGGCTAATTGGAATATCTTTACATAGATAGGGTCATCACAAGATGGAATAACATGCATAGAAAAAAACATATCCTTGTGTTTTTATTTTTAGACTTGTCCCCTTAGTGTTGGTTTAGGGTTTGGAGTTAGCTTTTTGTTATTGAATTTTAGTGTTTTGCTTTTTTCAATTAAGATCTTTTTCTTAAGTGTTTTTTTGACATTAGGGGAGCAAGCTCAAACTAGGTTAAATCACGACAAGAGGTATCCCATCCAATAATATCCCAAGTTTGTCTCGAACAAACTCCATATGTAGCCAGGCAGGGCACATATAATAGCTTTACTTGGCCATTTTTGTACACAAACCAGCCCAAGAAAGGTACCTAGTTCGAACTGGGTCTACAGTCCGGGAGGGGAACCCAGTAACACAGGTTTGTATTAGTCTATTATATATACCTTATTTTGTTTTCATCAATCCATGGCAGATGTGTAGCTTTGTTTTTATCGGTCCATTTTGGATGTGTGCTTCCATTTTCATCAGTACTTCTTGGAAGTGTGCTTTAGTGGAATCCCAACTTTTGTAATGCCCCTTGTCCTAATTTTCCCTAGAATTCGCCTATGATGATTGGCATGACTAGTCTAGTATCGTTTATGTTGATGTCAATCTCATTTTTGTTCCTTATCTATTCTTATTGTGGTGAAAGAATGGCATAGAGACTCATGCTTACGAATAGATAATTCAGTAAAAGAGTGAAAATATTATCATAAGCCACAATTGAACATATGCATGCATGATTAATCCCATTGAACAATGTACTATAAGCATATAAGGGATTTCACACAATGTAGGTTAGTCCATGATTCTCAAACCATAAAATAAGTATGAATCTAAGATCATAATCTAATTACCTTTAATTATCATAATCTTGAAATCATACTTTAATTACTTTTTTAATCTTGAAATCATGGATCAATCATCATTAAGTATTATGATTCTCAATCCATGAATTAATTACTATCATCTATAGAGTTCTATATTCAAAACTTCATTATTACTGCTACAGAAAATCTGAAATTATAAACTAATATTAACTATAACATTATTCGAAAAGAAACATATTAAAACCTTTATAGATAACTGTTTGACCGATCTGCACTAGCCTCTTCTTATTCTCTCTAGCCAGCTGATCCTTTCTTTTGGCTGCTTGTGGATTTAAATACCTGATTGACTGGATGAAGGGTTGCATCCCTTTCACGTTGGTAGTCATTAAATAGTCATGTCTTTTGTATCACTACCTTTGGGAACTAACCCAAGGGTTATGAAATCGCTTTCATTAAATACCATTGCTACCATATAATAATGGCACATTGATTTTTGGATTTATATATTTGTTTTGTTTCTTTTCTTTTATATTAGTCTTCACTTACTATGATATTAATAACAAATTTTACATTCATGTATAGCATCCGGATCCACAGGTGATCCTGCATCGCCCAAAAATATTTCAGTTTGATTTTTTTTTGTGTTGTGTTTGTTTTGGTTTGCATTGGTGTTTTTAGGCATCTCTCAACAACAAGACTCGAAAATTTAGTCAAAATTGCAATTTTCAATTTTTTGTCGGTTTGTTGTTTCAAGACAGTTTTTGAAAATTTATTCTCAAAAATCCGTAAGAGCTGGAGCAGAATCCTTTTGCAAAGATATTCTTTGAGATACCATGTAAAATATGCAAAAATAATCAAAGTAAAATATTTCACGGTATGAGAGATTTTAATGCCGAAAGTTTGTAAAAATATGTGTTAACAATTTATGAAAATTTTAAAATCTTTAGTTTTATGAAAACTAAGCGAAACAACTCGGTGGGAGGTGTCGTAATGATATTATGCTCATCTTGGCAAGATTTCATGCAAAAATGAGCTTCTAAATGAAAGCTATGTAAAAAGTCAGTTTTCAGCTATTTGACATAAAATGGTGAAATTGCAAAGAGTAAAATTTTCTAATGTTGCTCCATGAGGTATTATTTAGGGTAATTTAATGGTTTTATTTTATTCATTGATGCATTTAAAAATATCAAATATGTGAAGACAAAGAACCTTCATTATTTCATTGATGGTGCCATGTTTGGGAGAGTTTTTAAATATTGTTTTAATGCCTTGTTGAGTGGCATAGGAAATGGGAGGCTTCATATTAAATAGAATTTCATTTTGCCAATAGGGAAGAAGGCGTTGAGATGAAGTAATTGCAGATTTTTAAAAAAAATATATATGATTTAATATGCAACAGCAATAAGGATACAAAATGGGATGCCAAAGAAGGAAAATAACGCTTTTTGCCTGAAACTGCACCAAAAACAGAAATATCTGCAACAAATTAATTGAATTGGTAGTGGTCTTGTGAGAGGTAGGGCATTAAGATTAGCAAATGGTCATGCTTGAAGGCTGGTGGGGATTTTAGAGTGAAATTTTCCCATGAAAGGGGCAGAGAGGAGCCTAGGAGTTGCAGCCATGAATGGACGCTGAAAAAGAGTTGGAATGTAAGAAATGATGTGGGGTTTGGCAAAGGAAAGTTGCTTTATTATGCTACAGATCCGAATCAGTCAAAAACAAAAACTAGAGTAGAATGTTGTACAATGGAAGAGAGTAGCAGAAAATAATCAGATGAGGTTGTTGAGTGAGAGGCCATGAAAGGCCAAAGATGTAATCTTGTTGCAGATGCTTGTAGTCATTTTTTTTTTATGAAATTGAAATAAAATAAGTGTGATTTGATGTTAAGCTTTTGTGTAAGCTGTGTGTTGCATTTTATTGTGAAAATAAGTTTGTGGATTTGAGAAATTGTATGTAAAATTTGAGTTATGAGTTGCATGTGGTAGTTTGTACTACATTATATACTTACATTTATTTATTATAGATTATAATGGTAATATTTAAATTATTAATATTCATATTTTAATATTTATAATATTGTATTCCATAGTCATAATTATAATATTATCTCTAATAATTATACTTATTATAAATTGCAATTATTTATAGTTAAGTTTCTAATATTTATTTTATTTGTATTTAAATACTTACATTTGGGGATTACAATTCCGGGGGACATGACAACTTTTTAGCATTGCGAATTTTTATCAGTCCATTTTAGATGTGTTCTTTGGTTTTATAATTGCATTTTAGTCTTTAGATGCTCTATATGGAGTCCATGATTGATAGTGCTTAATGCAATCATTGCCATGTACACATTCCATATTTTAAAATCACAAGATGAACAAGAGATCGGATGGAAATGCAAAATAAAATCCAAGCAAGCTCACCGTTCAGATGCAATTTGATAGTAAATATTCAAAATCGGTTAATACACAACAAAATTATATGCCACATAAAGAAAGACCTGAAATTTTCTTGAAAATAGCAAGGGTTTCAAACCTGTAAGGAACTATTCTAAAATACAAACCACCTTCCACATATACCTTAAAAATTCCCTCTTAGCTGGCTGAAGCACATAAAATATGCAATAGCACTCAGGTGCTTCTTGTGAATACTTTTCGATTGGTTGAACATAGGTGGTTGTTTTTAAAAATCTAACCACCAAAAAATTCTTTTAGCTTTTATAAAATCCTAATCGGACAATCTGTTGAATGGAAAATTTTGTAAGAGGAAAAATCGATAGAATAGAGAACTGAAAAGATATCAAGAATAAATGCTTCACCAAAATCTATGCTGGATTTTGAAACCACTCTACACTCTACAGCCATATAAGAGGAAATAAGCTCTTTTTGGTTATATTAAAGAGAACACAACGCCTAAACATTTTGGTGGCAATCGGTTTTTCCCGTTGATCTTCATCCTCTTCCTCAATCTAGCGCCTCATTTCCAAAAAGATTCTCATCATCAAAAAGATCAATTGCTTCCCCGGTGAACCAAGACACTGCATGGGGGATAAGCTTATCCCTAATTGTAAATCTGCAAAAAACACAAAAATCTACTTTTAGTGAAAACTGACTCTAAAAAAACCGGAAATGTAAAATTAACCACTTGACAATAAACAAGAACAAAGTACAAACCCAATATTGAAGTCTTGCTCCATCGCATTTTGAAATTCCTCAGTCTATGAACCACCCCCACAAATTTATTAGAACACAATACATTAAACTCAAAAGATTTCAAATTCAGAACATAGGGAACAAAACAAGCAAAACAGATCACTCATCAATACTCACAGCTTCTTCATCAACATCCTCATCTTCAGGAAACTTGGGTGGATCAAAGAAATTGAAAAAGCTCTGGCATTTCTCAATTTTGGTCACTGGCTTTACATCCTTGGCTCCCTTCTTTGTCTTCTTCCTCATGACCTTTCGTGTAAGGTTCTTTCCAGGTAACCAATCAATTTCGGTTCTGCATGTCATATAAGAACATCAGTATATGTATTGGTAAATCCACTTCATAAAAGATGTACGTGTTTTGACTCACCCTATCACACGATCCAAGATAGGTTCATTTTCATCTATCATGTAGTATATCTTTGTTAACTGCAGGGTAAAAAAAATTAAAATTATAAAATGAACAACAAAATGGTAATGCATTGAATTAGAATATAAACATACCTTACAAAAAGACCAGAGACAATTAAGAAACTAATAACAAAATTCAGATGGGCAGGCACTCAAACGAGGATGCTTACCACACTGTTCTTAAAATAAGGGTTCTCACTGAAGAAAAATTCTAACTTGAAACCATTCTCGTCCTCGTCACTGTCAAGAAGAGAACATCTTATGTCCTTCAAGAATTTCAGAGCATCTTCATCACGTTCTGTTATCTGTTTGTCAAACAAGTCAACTTTCACTATGCTCAAGAAATAGGTTATATTGCATGCAATAGCCAAACCATGTATTGGGTATTAGGAAAAAAGAGAATCATTCTACCTGCATTGCTAAAGTGTCATTGTTCGTCATGGCCGTCAACCAAAATTCAGGAACTCCCTCTTCTGCCACCATCACAAAGATATCATGATATGAGCTTCCCTACCAAACTTCAAACCACAAAAATAAAACTGTTAATTACATACCAAGATCAGTAGTTTCTTGCTTTGATCCTTTCTTTTTCTCCATTTTAGTATCTTCAACATCCACTACTCCATTTACAATGTCATAGCGCTGCAATAAAACAAAACTCCATCACAAGCATATTAATTATTAAGGAATGGTTATACAAACCCCACACATGGAAAAGTAATTAGCCTAGAGATTCTTCCCCAATGGATATAACATCTTGACATTATCCTATTGAAAACAGAAATCCTATTTCTGCTTTCTTGAGCTCTAACAGTTCAATCATAAGTAGATGCCACATTATATTTTCAGTAGTGTCAAATAACATAATTGTCATATGTTCCAGAAAAATAACTCAATTGGGTGATAGATCTTAATAGCTAAATTTGATTATGTAAAATTGAGGAGCTCCTAAACAATTTGTAAAAATCTCTACCAACTACTTTTGCAAGTTCTCATGTAATAGATGATGAAAAAAACTTTACTACTATTATATTTATAATTTTATTACATTATGATTAGATCTTATCTATTCATCCATTTTTTGTTGCTCTTCTGATATAGTTCATAATCAACATTGACAACTTGTGAACCAACCTAAAAGTGATTAAAGTCACAACATTAATGGCATGAGAGCATCTCACAATATTTTAATTGGATCACACAAAAATATAGTGTTGTGTAAAAATTGGGAGATCCAATCATAACAAAGGAGGGATACAACGGAACACAACAGATGAGACCCTGAAGTAATTTAGAACAATGCAGGGTATGAGAAAATCAAAGAATGTATTGAAGATAAACGAGTATGCCAAGAAAAAGGTCCACAATTAACACTAAACAAAAAAAATGCGATCTATGTATATGTGCATGTTTATGGATCATGCTCTATCTGAAATTTAATCCGCTACTAATAAAAATGAAATAGAAACAGATAGGAGCATCTAGTATAGTTTATGTAATGAAAAGTGTGTCTTTCATTGTGTCTCTTCATTGGTCGACAATTATCAACTAAATGTATGAATTCATATGAATTTGCCATGTTTTAAATCATACAACATATCTGTGAGACCAAATTTGTTGAAACTGTCAAAAGTAGCAGTACGAAACAATTCACTGAAAAATTATATTTAAAGAAGAAATTGGGGACCACATGAAACTTCACTATTTTCAAAAGAAAGTTCAATACACCACATCAAAATTACTAAGAGATAAAAAGGGTACCTTCTTGTAGAGAGGTTCATAAAGCTTTTGATATTTGGCCTCCAAGGCGACCTTTTCTTCAAAATAATTGGTCTCTAGCTCCTTATGTTGACCCTTTATTGACAACATAAAAAGTCAAAAATGTCCTCTAGATAAATATGTTTAGCCTAAAATAAAAAATCTAGAATAAGAATACCTCCAGTTCTTGCAATGCTTCTACTCGCTTTTTTACTTGGAGGGGCAATGATTCAATGTACTCTGATGAAATGCCATCAAGAGTCTGCAAATCATCCTGAAACATGTCATGGAAGACTCGTTATAATTGACAATTAGTATAATTTTTTCTTGTAATTATCCAACTATATGCTACCATGGAACCAACAAGATTTTACAACTTATCGTAGCCCTATAAAGTCCATTATAATTCAACACCACAAATTGCTAACTTTGCACTTGATAATGAAAACATGTAAAAAATATAAGAATTATGTTGACCATATAATCCAATATTAAAAATAATATGAAAGTTAAGATACCCACCATATCTTCTGTTGCCTTGCCTCCTGTAAACAAATAAAGAAGATATTTGTCAGGTGCATAAGGTAACCCTCAACCTCAATATACAATTACACAACCTACATTCAAAACTTCTTGAAAAGCAACTCATCCCTCTAAAATCTCCTTAATAAAGATAGATTAAATCACCATCATAGCTACCACTACCATATTTTTAAATTAATCAAATTTGAAATGTGGTCAATTAATTTTAAGCCTTCGATATGATCAAGGGGAATATATGCAATACAACCATACAATGGAAAAACAAAGAACATGACAGCAAACAAGTTCACACCTAACTAAAAAATATTTAGAGATCAACATAGATTTCAAGAATCATCATACAAAGACACTCTTCAACAAGCTAATCTAAAAGATTAATGAAACATGGGAAAGACATGATAGTTAATATCCAAAATAATGAACGAAAAAAAAGCTACAGACAACTTTGTTCAAGATGTATCTAACCTACCTCCAACAAGAAACAATATTTACCATACTTTGATCTGTTGTTCATGGGTACATCATACTATGTCTTGCTGACAATAATCCAAAGGGAATCCAAGATGCTTAATCATTTGGTACAATCATGAACAAAGTAGAAAGATACATACAATCGCTTTTGGATCGTTGCTCCATGAGAATTACAGATCGTAGGTACATTTTACCTCACAAAATACGAGGGTCGTTAGATTATATTTTAAATCAACGGTGACAACTACATATTATAGAGTCTACCCCTTGAACCCATCAATCACTTCCAGCCTCCAACCCCTACTTTTCCATAAGATTTTGTTTTTTTAAATACAAGGATTTGCCATCATAATTAATGCAATTTCCTATTATTTTCTAAGAGTCGTCAAGATTTTCTACAAAATTTTAGTGATGTAAAAAAATCGCCAATAATGTCGTTAAGGGCATGGTTCGATGGTCAAGTCGCTTGGTTGTAGTGATGGCCACTAGGGTTCAAACCCTCGATGGGCTAAAAGTGCTCGTAGGCCTTGTGCCTTCACTGGGCCGTTGTGCTTGCGAGTTTGGTTGTTTCTTGTGGTTTCTTGTACACAGTTCATAGCTCTGGTCAAAAGTGTCTACCCCTAATAATATGGGTGCGTTGCACCTTTTAAAAAAAAATCACCAATAAAATTAATAAAAAAATTTTGAATAAAAGTAAAGATTTTCCAATAGAAGTTAATATTTTTTTCCAAAAAAAAGAAAGATTCACCAAGATTTTACATATTTTCTTGAGGGGGGGTGTCTTAAAGTTATCACTAGTTTTCTATAGGTGGATTTAAAAAACCAACAACTAGGGTTTATTTCAAGAGGTTTTCTAAAGACACAATTTTTTAATAGCCAGGGTTTGCTAGGGAGTGGCAAATTAAGGTTTTTCAGTAATGGCTAGGCTAGCCACGCAGCTAAGGTTTCAATAGTTTGTAACCTAGGGTTGCAAGATAGGAATGGAGTCAAACATCATGAGTGAGGAAAGGATGAGGAAGGATCCTCACAACCAAGGAAGGACTTGAGTAAAATCAAGTGCTTCAATTGTCAATGTTTGGTAATTATGCATCATAGTGTCCAAACGAGAAGAACCAAGGAAAGCAATAGTAGAAAGAGGTATTAGTCTCTGCAGAAATTCAGATGATTGAGTTTCAATTTTGAGAAAAAGTTATCAATGATTTCTTGACTTCCTACCGATTTGATTCTAAGGAACGCTTGGTACGTGGCAATGAGGCCTCTAGAGTCTAGACATATGACATCAGCCCAAGAGTATTTTACCAATTTCAAGGAACATAATTCTGGAGTTCAAGTTGAGCTTGGTGATGATGCCACGTATCTAGTACTAAGAGTTGGTACATTTCCCTTTCAACTACAATCAGAAACTTTTGTAGATTTTCATGATGCTTTGTTTGTTCCTAGTCTCAAGAAGAATCTGCTTTCAATTTCAATGATGGAGAATAAGGGTTATGCAGTTGAACTCAAGGATCAACAAGCTCTTATCAAACCAAAGGAATCTCCTAGACATAGCACTGGTGATAAGGGTTAGATAAGTTAATTTTTATTGGTTACAAGGTGAACCAGTTCTAGCAACATTGATGAGTAACATCAATGATTTAGAGCCTTTCAACTTCCAAGAAGCTATAGATCAACAAGTTTTGGCGAGATGCCATGGTGAAGTACAACTCTATCATAACAAAAGATGTGTCGGACAAGCCCGAAAGGGAATTCAATTGCAAGTTCCAAGTGGCTCTACAAAATCAAGCATGGTGAAGATGGTCGTATTGAGAAGTACAAAGCAAGGTTTGAGGAAAGAGGGTTATCCCACAAGGGAGTGGACTATGAGGAGACTTTTGCTCCGGTCACTAGATACACTTCCATTAGAACAATTATTTCTTTGGTTTTAGTTGTAGGCTAGAAAATACATCAAATGGATGTTAAGACAACTTTTCTTAATGGTCTCATTGTAGAAGAAGTGTATATAGAACAACTTCAAGGCTTTCAGGTAAATGGTAAGGAATCCCATGTTGATGGGCTTATGAAAGCCTTATATGACTTCAAACAGGCACTAAGGGCATAGTATTCTAGGATAGATGAATATTTTCTTAGTATGGGCTTTAGCATAAGTGAAGCAAATTCTTATCTTAATTACATAGTTGTTGGGACTGATTTGCTTTGTACGTAGATGATTTGTTCATCACAGGTGCAAAGCAAATTTATTTGCTAAGTTTGAGATGAAGGACATCGGCTTGATGCATTACTTTTTGGGGTTAGATGTTTGGCAAAGACTAGGAGAGATTTTCCTTGGAATAAGTATGCAATTGAGATCCTAAAACAGTATCCGATGGAGGATTGTAGACCTATGGCCACACCTATGATCACTAATCTGAAGTGTGTAACATCTTCAAATTTGGAGGTGATTGATCCCACGTTGTATAGGTAGTTGATAGGTTTCTTGATGTATTTTGTCAACACCAAACCAAATATATGTCTTGCAACAAACACTTGAGTCAATTCATGGAGCCATGTAGGAGGATTGGGTATTAGCAAAATATGTGCCTAGATATTTGAAGGGATGTAATGTCCCCTTTTGAAATATTCCTAAATTTAGGCCTGCAAAACAAAAATATTCACTAAAAATTGATATTAGTAATAACAAGTATAGACTTTATGGTTACATTCAGATTAACACATTAAATATTATAATATTGAGAGCAATACATCATAACTAAAACATCATAATAATTAGATCTATAATTCATAGCATCATTAACATTTGGATTCAAAATATCTAAAATCATTAATGGTTATTCCAAACATATTCCTATAGCCAATCATATTAGGAATTCACTTTAAGTACTTGCAAACCACAATCTCAAGGATGGTTTTGTCACATCCCCTACATTGAAACTATGTTTGATTATGTATTTCAAATGCAATGTTAGCGGCAAGTAACTGTTTTCACGTGATTATGACTTTGGGAATGAAAAGTTGTTCTTTTATCATAACTATTATGTTAACGAACTTTTTATTTTGCCAGTAAATTTATTGCTCATGAGAAGTTGAATGAGATCATGAAATCAAATTTAAACGCATATTGTAAAGCTGTCGAGAACAATCTAACCATAATCTCTGTCAGTGGATGCAGGATTGCCAACGCCACGAGAGGAAGGGAAATATCGTCAGGGAGAGGACATGATTAACATGGATCAATTTCATTGTCTACCTTGAGCCGGTGAATGACAATATCTAAATTGTAACTTGGCCATAAATAATTTAATATAATTATTTAATAGTTAAGCCAATTTTAAATATATAAGTCAATAATCATCTTTAAAGGAGATCGCAAATGGTTATTATATATTAAATTAAAATAAAAGATATAATCAGATATTTATTATTATCCTCTTGGAATTGAGCGAACCATTCTTGATAAATATAAAAATATTTCTTTTGCAAAGGTAATCAAATATTAAATAAATAACAAAGGATATGATTTCTAAGCCAACTTTCTTAATATAAAATAAAGTGAGGTTTAATCGTAAAGAATAGGAAACGTCTATGGTTTTCTTGGCGAAGGCATTACCGCCATACTTTGGTCTGGTGACCAATTTCAAACGGAGGAATGGAATTCAAGAAGTCGGGGAAAGACCTGGAGAGGGAGAGGGGAAGGCAACCGTTTTATGAAGGAGGTCTCTGTATCGAACGCATTCTTCTTCTTCTTCATCGCATTTTCTTTTTCACTCACCACAGGAACCCGGCTCTATTGGGACGGAGATTTCCACAGCAAATATTCCGCCATAATTAGGGCTCAAACTCTTTTCTCTCACAATCGTATTCTAAGAAGATTCAACTTAGCCTTCTTAGCAAACAAAGATTTCTAAACTCGTCCACGTTTGGCACACATTTCATTCATTCATTTCTTATCGTAGCTAACCTTACCGTGGACTCTTCAACTCCTTCTGCAGTGATGCCAATCTTGCAATCTCAGTTAGGCAACACACTGAAAACTCCGAACATCAGGGTGTAGCATCGCAACCATTACCCTTTCTTTCTTAAAAAGTTTTGAAATCTCGGAAGGCACCGATCGGGGATTTTATCGAGGTTGAGCTTGGAAGGACGCTGCCTTAGCCAGAGGGAACTTCTCATACGAGCTCCTGCAAGTTCGAGATCCTACATCAAGACTTGCCATTCATCCAGGCACGTAAAGTATTTTTGTTTATGAAAACTTTTAATCTTTTGAATGAATTTAATAACGTGAATAACGTGATAAAATGATATTCCCTGGGTTCTCAAACAAATAAAAGAAATGGTAATTGAGCAAGAAGAAGTTTGAATACGGTGAATTATTAAAAGAAAAGTATATATATCTCAAAATGGCGTCCTTCATGCAATGAAAGATAGACTGTAGGTCATCTAACTACTGCTCTGCCCTGTACAATTTATTTGAGTTAAAAATCTATCTTTCCTAATCTGTTATCAAACAACAGTTATGGAGCTTTTATGTTCTTCTTCTTCTTAATCATCTGAACCTAGTCTTTTATGTTCCTGAGGTATCTCTGGCTATGCATGTCTGAAATAGACGGCAGGGTATAAGTTTAGTTCTGATTTTTGGGACAGTTGAAGAATTTCTGATGAACTCTCTCTTCCCCAATCCGAGATCATCTAATCTGTGAAGTTCTTCAAGGGTGGCAGGTTCTGCTATTTTTGTTAATCTTTGGAAACTGAATCTTCTTATGAGGTGAAAAGATTATGTTTAAAATTCCTCTCATAATACTTATGACTTGAGCTTAAACTCAAATTAAAGAAAAGCTTCCACCAAATCTTTGTGGTATAGACTAGGAAGATAAAATGTTGAGATCCAGAAGAACCTTCCGATCAAATTTGTCTTTCTGAATGTTGAGCTCTTGGGAAGCAACATTTGTAAAAGAAGAGATTTAATGAGAAACTAAGTTGTGGTAATGTTAACCTGTTGAAACCAAAGTCTCATCTCTTTTCGTAAAATGTTAAGTAGATCGAATAGTCTTTATTGATGTGTTTTGACATTGAGGCAGGATTCTCTTATATGTCCGAAATTAAGTGTTGTACCTTGATTTTAGAAGATTTGAATTCATATACTTAACACTGAATCCTTATTGTCGGATAAGACTTCTTAATCTCTCATCTCAAAATTTGTGACTAGCAAAATATGATTACTCAGATGGAATAAGCTATTGAGTTGAGTTTCTCTCCTTCTAAAGGGACAACAACATAACCCTTAAACAAGATGTGAAACCAAACCAAGTTCTGGTAAACATTAAATCTTAGAGTTAAGACTTAACCTCAAGCTAAGAGAAGATCGATAACCAAACCAGTTATGGTAAGATTAAAATTCGGTCGGAGAATTATCATGCCGAGCAAGGATGCGTGCTGACGGCACAGTGATGCCACAAATAATTAATAGAAAAATCCTTGGCCAAGGTAGATGCCCGTTTGGCAATGTCAGCTTCCATGGCCAGATATACCCTGATCAGGATGATTCTTCTGATAGGAGGTACCTATAGAGGGAGGATCGATCAGTGGTATAGGTTCGCGGACATCAGGCTCAGAGGCATGATGATAAATTGATCCATGTTGATTACCCTCGTGAAGGGCGGGTTCTTCAGTTGAAGAAACTCGGGAGACCAGTAGGTCTTGGTTGGGCGGTAAAGCCCCTGATGATAATTCTCTTTTCCTCAATAAAGATTTCCAAGTATGATAGTATGGAGATGATGTCAAAAGGAATTCTTCCTCTCTCATAAACCCAGGTACATGCAATGGTACTTGAACTTCTATTTCATCAATGCCATGAATGCTATTCTTTATGTTATTGAATATAGTAAGATTCTCAGATACTTAGGGAGATAGTTACTTGAATTTATTTAGCTATTATATTGTTTCATAGCTGTAGTAATTATTCGTTATCTTCTGGGAGCAAAGAAAAGTAATTATTATTCTTCTGCAATTTCTTGTTAGATGGTTATAGTTAATAGTTTCTTTTCAGCTGAAAATGAAATTAAAAGTTAGTTGATGAAGTGTATAATGTAACGACATCTGAATTGAATTCTCTTTTCCGTCTTGCTGCAAATGAAACCCTAGTTGGGCAGTTATTTAGTTTTGATCTGTCATGATCAGTTGGCAGAAAACTGTTGAACGATTCATGTGAACTGAAACTGAAACTGAAAATTAAAAAGATAATTGCATGTTTGAGTTAGTTGGATCAATTGGAAACCCTAGTTTCAAAAAAACAATTTAGTAGCAGTTCAGCTGAAAGTTAGTTGTCAGTTGGAAATTTTTAAACTGTAGTCTGGGAAGGTTGTTACAGGTTTTCCTTGTATTGCGAGAGCATGGGTGGATCCTTGTCCATCCATCTCAAGGTGGCGTACTTGAGAAGACCCTCAAGCCCAAGAGCACTCCTACGCTTCCTGGCCCACAAGCACTCCATCTCGGGGGTGGCGTACTTGAGAAGTCACTCAAGCCCAAGAGCACTCATCCACCTATCCCACGAACATGGTAGGATCTCAGGTCCACTCCATCCCTCAGTCCACCTTGGAGGTGCTCCATCCTCCTTGATCAAGCCCAAGAGCACTCATTCACCTCCCAACCCACAAGTGCTCCATCTCAAGGGTGGGGTGCTTAATAAGATGCATGAAGATTGTCTTCCTCAACAAGCCCAGGCGCACTCATAGGCCTCCCAACCCATGAGTGCTCCATCTCGAGGGTGTTGTACTTGATGAAGGAAAGGTCGATACTTCATCTCTCGTGAACTCAAAAGGTTGATCGGCCTCCCTATTTGCCAAACACTTTTATTAATTCAAAATAGATTGCTAAAGGAATCCACAATATTAATTGGTAATAAAATATCATTATGTAATTACTATATATATCTATATATATATATAGTTATTCCTAATTTATAATTTAAAACTTACTTCCCAATAATATTCTTCCTAAAACAATATTTATTTCCAATAGATCTCTTATATTCCAATTTCTTATTCTTTTCCTCTTTTCCAATCCACTTCCTTGATAGATGAGTGATGATTGCCTATTGAATGCCAATGAACTGATTTACCCTTTATATCCATTTCTTGAAGGAGTCACCCACCACTCTTCACAATAAATGAGTCACCACCCTTCATAATAAATGAGTTACCACCTTTCATGGATGCCTTTTGAGAATAATACTTTATTTCCAAATTGATTGATAGATTTATTCCCCATTGATGATTTCTTCTCAGATGAAATGCTCTTCCCTTTATCTC
>VDFB02026455.1:0-48314 GCA_007258455.2 Sequoia sempervirens | reverse complement strand
TTGTATTTGACCCTTTGTGATGAGGATGGACCCCTGGTGTACTATGGGATGCATGGAAGCCTCTTCATAGTTAATCCTATATCGAAACAGTCACCTTTCAAGCCTGTAACTAAGGTCCTTATAGGTTTGTCACACAATACTTTTTTGGGTCCACTTGGTTGGGTTGAACAAGGTAGTGGTTCACATGGTTGAGTTTGTTGCACATAAGGACCCAAAAAAGAAACCCAAATGCCTAGGAGGATATACTTGCCAATTTCAAATCTTATTCTTTGCAAGGTAACCAAGGACATGATCCTTCCTTTTGGTAAATTGATTTCAGGATATTGTAATTCTGTAAACTTAACTAAATTGTTGATATTGAATATGGTTAATGTAATTTTTACATGTGGATTTTGTATTATATAGAAGAAAAAAATGCTATCATGGTTGTGTTTTTACATTCCATTTAATAACAAGTGTGAGGTAGTGATGAGTGTTTTCCTTTGTAGTGTTGTAGTAATAGTATTTTTTCGCTAGTCAACAGATGTGTTAGGACATATTAATTCAAGGTAGACTGTATAATAGTTTGAGATGAAAAAAATCCTTCAAATTTATATGGATCATTGTAACTAAGGTAAAAATATAGGTTAGCATAAACTAAGATGCATAATCAAAACCCTAGCTAAACAATGAAGTACAAATGAGGAAAATGCATAAAAGAAAGGAAATATTTCACCAAATTTCTTCAAGCCCTCAATGATTGACCTTCATTTCCCTTCTCCATTTCCTGCAAAATGGTGTTTACCCTCAATTTTTTTATGAGCAACTATAACTATGACAAGGACCTAAGCAAATATTGAAGGATTCTATTCTAAAGTTGTAATGTACTCAACAAGTGCAAGCAAGCAGTATGTAGAAATATGAATTTATGCCAACATGAAGTGTGAGATGATGAAGTGATGAAGTCAGGAGATGATAGAAAAGTCCCCAAATGAGGTTGACATTTCCTTTTTATAAAAAAGTCAAATTTGGGTGAATGGCCAGGATTGAAAGTTGAGAAATGCCCTAAGATCAAAGACTGAAATTGTATGTGACAACTAGCAATTAGGGTTAGGGCGGAATTGGGTTAAAATTTCAAATGGATGGTTGAGATTTTACTTAGAAAAAATCAAATCAAATTTCAAGAATGTGTGTGACAAAGGGGATATTGGAAACAGAAAACAAAGTTGTTGGAGAATCAAATAAGAATTTAAAATTATTTGATTGAAGAGGTGATGGTAACCTTTTGAATTAAATATTAATTTAATTAAAAAATGGGACCATGTGACAGTAAATAATAATTTCTAATTATTTACTTGGAGAGGAAATTAGCAAGTGAGACAATTTTAAATAAATGACTATTTAAAATTAGAAAAAGCCAAAGTGGACAATAATTAAATCAATTAAATAATTTATTTAATTATAAGAGAACATTTGAAATTAATGACGTACTTAAATAAATAAATAAAATTTATTTATTTAAATAATCAGAAGGAAATGGTAGACAAATATATAATTAAATAAATTTAAGAAATTTATAGAGGGACATAAGAAATTAGCGATGTATTTAAATAAATAAATAGAACTTATTTATTTAAATAATCAAGAGGAATAAAAGACGTGAATTAATTAAATAATTGAGAATTATTTAATTAATAGTTGAAATTGGACTATAGGAAATAATTAAATATTTTAATTATGATAAGATGAAATATGAAGAAAATAAAGCTTGCAGGCCTAGGTCAATTTTATGTGTCTACATTTTTCCTCTCTTTGTCATAATGCAGCCTGTCGCATTGTGACAAAGAAAATTTAGTCAAAAACATGCCCCAGTGAAGGTACACAATATTTATGCCCCCTTGGGAAAATATACAAGTTTTGGCCTGACGCTGGAAAATTTTGGAAAGTGTCCTGATAAGTCAATGTGATGTCCAAAAAAAGAATGGCATGACCAATTTTGAATTTTGACATGTTTAAGGCAGTCGAAAGTTTAGTCAAAGTCAAAAGAGCCTCTAGTAATAAAGTTTCCAAGAAAATCTTAATTTCACCTACAAATACGTTTCATTTGAGTGAATTCAATTCATTTTCACTTTTACCTTTTGAGATTTGAGAACCCAAAGCTAGAAGACCTCGTGTGAAGATGATGATTCCAATGGCTGAGCATCACATATTTCGAGTGTGGACCTTCCAATAGCCAAAGGGCACAAAGCCACCAGTATGTACCCTAAACCCAGTTTGTCATTTTATCATTGTACGTGCATTTTTAGGTGTTAAAGTCAGGTCAATAGATGTGTTGCAATGCATTTGCATTCATGAAAGATGCATATTCCTATATGTCATCCACCAGTTCAGAGACTACAGCTTATAGAGGGGATGACCTACGTTTACTTGTATATGGGTGCCTTGCAGTAGACCAGAGTTGGAGACACAGGATTCTGGTGCCATCGCATTGACACACTGATGGGATTTGTCTGGAGGCTATACAAAGACTATGCACAATGGCCCAAAGAGGGTGGTCATCTTTCTTTCTGCTAATAGTTCAGATACCCGATTAGCCATACGATTCAGTCTCAACTAATCATTGAGATTTACCTTCCCTAGTAGGTAGTACATTAGTTTAGGGAGCAGGAGGATGTTCCTGTAGGGACTCCAAAGTATTCCCATTCATCTCGGGAGTATATGTGGGAACCGGCTATATCAGTTCAACTAGCAGAGAAACAAGTGGACGGATTGGTGGCATAGCAGTGGGCTTGGAGTCGGGGTCCAATAGAATTCGGTACCATAGCAGAGTATGATACAAGGTGGGAGACTCACAAGCCAAAACCATTGACAAATCAAGATCAACTAGCACTCGTTGATCGATAGTTAGTTATACCACAGATACGCCGAGGAGGACAAGGAGGCAGAGATTGTGATAAGGGGAGAGGGAGAGACGGAGGGTGGATGGAAGGGGAGGGAGGATGGAGGGAAGGGATGGAGATGAAGGATGGAGGAGGAGGTGGAGGAGATGGAAGGAAAATGGAGAATGAATCCGGAGGGAGGTGGAGGTCGGAAGGGAGTGGAAGTAGGGTGGACAGGAAGGTGGACAGCCGGGTGGAAAGGAGGGATCAAGGAAGGAATGAAGGAAGGAAACTGGAAATGACCCCATGGCAAAAAATTTGTTTTATGTGTTTGAATAAACCTACAAGTTCAACCAAACCCAAAAGGGGTTCGACCGAACTAGGGTTCGAGTGAACCCACTAATTATTGGGCCCAAATTTCCCACCCAAAAAACCAAAAGAAAAATGCATATTGAAAGGGGTTTGAATGAACCCTGGTTCGAATGAACCCCTAGGGATTTGTACGAACCCCCCTAATTACTCATTCTGCCCCTGAAACACAAAAAAAACCTAAATTTTTACGCTTCAAAGGTCTGTTTGAACATGAAAATGGAGGAGTCTTCACAAACCCAACTAGAATCAGGTAGTCCTTAGAACAAGCTATCCAATCAATATAATTTTAATATGTTTTGGTTTTATTATGTATTTGTTCTTTTAGTTTTATTAAACATAGACTTTTCATTGAAAATGAAGGTCTCTGTTCTGCACACATGTGGAAAAATAGTAGATTATCAAAAAAACAATTGAAAAATATGAGTGCACCAGTTATTGAAGTCCTTGATCCAACAAAAAAAAATTGAATTTGGATATATACAAAAAAAATTACACGTTATACAGTTGCACTATGTTTGAATTGTAATTGGTTTGACTTCAAAACTTGATTAAAGAAAAAATATTCAATAAAAAACTATCTTACCAAGTGGAAGTACTAGATATCAGAGTAAAAAATTTAAATTCAAAAGAATTATAATTTTCTACTTCACAGAATAAAATTTATTCGTTATACGGTGTGCATCACTTTTTTAAAATGTTGTTTTCTAAAAAAACTAGTTTTTTCGTGGGAGATGGAAAAGAAGTGCAATCTAATTCAAAAAAAATTGAAAAAATATTTTTAGAATCTACAGACAAAATGTTACAAGACTCTAGTTTGCATCATCTTCAAATTACTCATATTTAGCTGCTATAGGTGCCTGAAGGTGAAGATTTAGTTAAAAATAATAATTTCAGTGTCTAGTTTGGCCAAAAATTGTAAACCACTATTGTGGGATCACTCTAGGCTGTGATCAGATAGCAGGAGGCACAGAGCTAGTTTTTTGAGTTTGCACAGTTGTGTACAAGGCCAATTGGGAAGATTGCCAGGGAGTTGGTCAGGGCTAGTGCTAGTTGAGGTCAGTATAGGATGCTATATGAGAGGGCAGTGTTGGCTAATCAGTAGGATCCTAGTTTGTCTCGGTCTTTGGTGCACTCATATTTTTTTTGGATCAAGGACTATTAGAAAATTAGAAAGTGACACAATTTTAAATAAATGACTATTTAAAATTAGAAAAAGCCAAAGTGGACAATAATTAAATAAATTAAATAATTTATTTAATTATAAGAGGACATTTGAAATTAATGACGTATTTAAATAAATAAATAAAATTTATTTATTTAAATAATCAGAAGGAAATGGTAGAGAAATATATAATTAAATAAATTTAAGAAATTTATAGAGGGATATAAGAAATTAGCAATGTATTTAAATAGATAAATATAACTTATTTATTTAAATAATCAGGAGGAATAAAAGACATGAATTAATTAAATAATTGAGAATGATTTAATTAAAAGTTGAAATTGGACTATAGGAAATAATTAAATATTTTAATTATGATAAGATGAAATATGGAGAAAATAAAGCTTGCAGGCCTAGGTCAATTTTATGTCTCTACATTTTTCCCCTCTTTGTCATAATGCAGCCTGTCGCATTGTGACAAAGAAAATTTAGTCAAAAACATGCCCCAGTGAAGGTACAAAATATTTATGCCCCCTTGGGAAAATATACAAGTTTTGGCCTGGCGCTGGAAAATTTTGGAAAGTGTCCTGATAAGTCAATGTGATGTCCAAAAAAGAATGGCATGACTAGTTTTGAAAGTTTGGTCACAGTCAAAAGAGTCTCTAATAATAATCTTTACAAGAAAATCTTAATTTCACCCTACAAATAGGTTTCATTTGAGTGAAAATTCAATTCATTTTCACTTTTACCTTTTGAGATTTAAGAACCCAAAGCTATAAGACCTCATGCGAAGATGGTGATTCTAGTGACTGAGCATCACAGATTTTGAGTGTGGACCTTCCGATAGCCAGAGGGCACAAAGCCACCAGTATGTACCCTAAACCTAGTTTGTAATTTTATCATTTTATGTGCATTTTTAGGTGTTAAAATTAGGTCAACAGATGTGTTGCAATGCATGTGTGTTCATGAAAGATGCATATTCCTATCTTTTATCCACCAGTTTAGAGACTACAGCTTGCAGAGGGGATGACCTACGTTTACTTGTATGTGGGTGCCTTGCAATAGACCAAAGTTGTAGACACATGATTCTGGTGCCATCGCATTGACACACTGATGGGATTTGTCTAGAGCCCATAAAAAGACTATGCATAGTGGCTCGAAGAGGGTGGTCATCTTTCTTTCTATTGACAGTTCACATACCTGATTAGCCATATGGTTTAGTCTCAACTAATCATTGAGATGTACCTTCCCTAGCAGGTAGTACATTATTTTAGGGAGCATGAGGATGTTCCTATGGGGACTACAGAGTATGCCCGTTCATCTCGAGAGACCATGTGGGCACCGGCTATATCAATTCCACTAGAAGAGCAACAAGTGGATGGATTGGGGGCATAGTAGTGGGCTTGGAGTGGGGGTCCAACATAATTTGGTACCATAGTAGAGTATGATACAAGGTGGGAGACTCACAGGCCAAAACCAATGATAAATACGAATCAACCAGCGCTTATTGATCGATAGTTAGTTATACCATAGATATGGTGAGGAGGACGAGGAGGAAGAGATGGTGATAGGGGGAGAGGGAGAGACGAAGGCAGAGGAGATGGGGGGAGGGGAGGAGTAGGTGGAGGTGGAGGGGATGATGCAAGGGATGAAAGAGATGGTAAGGATGGAGGGAGGAGGAGGAGAGGAGCAGATAGCAAGAGGCAGGGCGAGAGGGTACAACAACAAGTCGAACGAGAACCCTTATCACCTATCCAAGAGGTAGGTGAGGGAGAGGAGGAGGAGAGAGGTGGTTCATCTGGAGGAGGAGGTCAGAGCTGAGGGAGAGCAGCCAACAGCGCAGGTGTAGAGAGAGGTGTCGAGGAAGGAGGTGCATATTAGCGAGGAGACCATGGATGTCGGTGGAGCAAAGGAGGTAGTCGGTGGAAAGGGATCAGGGGGTGAAGCCACAATAGTGGTTTACAATTTGATGGAGGAAGGAAAACTGGGAAAAAATGACCCCATGACAAAAAATTGGTTTTATGTGTTCGAATGAACCTACAAGTTCGACCGAACTAGGGTTCGAGTGAACCCATTAATTATTGGGCCCAAATTTCTCACCCTAAAAACTAAAAGAAAAATGCATATTGAAGGGGGTTCAAATGAACCCCTAGGGATTTGTATGAACCCCCCTAATTACTGGTTCTCCCCCTAAAACACAAAAACAACTTAAATTTTTATGCTTCAAATCTCGGTTTGAACATGAAAATGGAGGAGTCTTCACAAACCCAACTAGAATCAGGTAGTCCTCGGAACAAGCTATCTAATGGATATAATTTTAATATGTTTTTGTTTTATTATGTATTTGTTCTTTTACTTTTATTAAACATAGATTTTTCATCAAAAATGAAGGTCTCTGTTCTACACAGATGTGGAAAAATAGTAGATTATCAAAAAAAAATTGAAAAATATGAGTGCACCAGTTATTGAAGTCCTTGATCCAACCAAAAAAAAATTGAATTTCGATATATACAAAAACTTTTACGCGCTATACAGTCGCGCTATGTTTGAATTGTAATTGGTTTGACTTTGAAACTTGATTAAAGAAAAAATATTCAATAAAAAACTATCTAACCAAGTGGAACCACTAGATATCAGAGTTACAAATCTAAATTCAAAAGAATTAGAATTTTCTAGTTCAGGGAATAAAAGTTATATGTTATACGGTGTGCGTCACTTTTTAAAAATGTTGTTTTCAAAAAAAACCAGGTTTTCGTGGGAGATTGAAAAGAAGTGCAATATAATTCAAAAAAAATAGAAAAAATATTTTTAGAATCTACAAACAAAATGTGACAAGACTCTAGTTTGCATCATCTTCAAATTACTCATGATTTAGCCACTATAGGTGCCTGAATGTGAAGATTTAGTTAAAAATAATAATTTCAATGTCCAGTTTGGCCAAAAATTGTAAACCACTATTGTGGGAGCACTCTAGGTTGTGATCAGATAGCAGGAGGCATAGACCTAGTGTTTTGAGTTTGCACAGTTGTGTATAGGGCCAGTTGGGTAGATTACCAGGGAGTTGGCCAAGGCTAGTGCTAGCTGAGGTCAGTATAGGATGCTATATCAGAGGGCAGTGTTGGTTGATCAGTAGGATCCTAGTTTGTCTCAGTCTTTGGTGCACTCATATTTTTTTTGGATCAAGGACTTAAATAACTGGTGCACTCATATTTTTCAAAAAAAAATTGATAATCTTCTACTTTTCCACATGTGCAGAATAGAGAGCTTGATTTTCTGTGAAAAACCTACATTCACAAGAAATAAAAAATAAATATAGTAATCAAATTAAATTTAATTAAAATTATACTTTTCTAGAAGTTTATAATAAGGACTATATACTTACAAAAAATAAATTTTAAATGAATTCGTTTAATCCCCCAAAAGTTAAATGAAAAGTGGCTTTTTATCAACATTTTGATAGGTGTAAAGGAGACTCCATTATAGGTATGGTTTAAAACTAGCAAGGTTCTATCCAAGGGGGCTTGGTCTAAGGTGATTTAATCAACCGCTCTTCAATTGGAATCCTTTAAATGGAGCTTTTCAAGGATTAAATCATTATATTTACTAAAAATATGTGATTTCAGCAAAAATCAGAATCTCCCAAAAAGTGTAAACCACTCTTGTGGCAGCACCCTGTGACACTTAGAAACTTCTCATTTGATCCTATAGGATTGTGTTGGGCCCCTCTATAAAATATCTCTCAATTTTGGCTATCTCGGAGTGGTTTTCCTATGGCAAAAAATTTTCACTTGGTGGAAAAAGTGTCAAATGCAAGCAATGCAAAGTTGCAATGTGGTACAACTTTCATTTTGCAACTCGTGTGACCAAACGGACTATTCCAATGCATTTGAATAGGTATTTTTATGCTAGGCATGGTCGCAGTGACACACGCGGAATCACCATAAGCTACGTTCGACCAAACCGGTCCCTTAAGGGTCCAAAGTGCAAAAGGGAAGCAAACATTGATAGGCCATTACTCAGAAACTGTGGTGCTTAAGACCTATCTGTCTAATCCTATGGGATCACGTTGGGCCCCTCTACAATAACCTCTCTCAATTTTTATTATCTCATAGTCATTTTCCTATTGTGTCCACTTTTCACTTAATGAAAAAAGTGTCAAATTGAAGTAGCATAAAGTTTCAAAGTGGTGCAACTTTCATTTTGCAATTCTTGTGACCAAACTAGCTACTCCAATGCATATTGGTAGGTAGGTTTATGCTAGGCATGGTCCTCTTTTGCTCCCAAACATGTAGAATTGATCTGAGCTACATTCAACCGGCTTGATCCCTTATGATGGCATGCAAAACAATGGAAAAAAGAAACATACACACAACGGTTGAGAAGACCAAGTATTCCACACAAAAAGTGTATGATCATTGGTGCAGATCACCTTGTTCCTCCATTTCATGAAGAAGGTCTAGTTCGGTGGTTTTAGTTGTTATAATGTCAAATAAGGCTATGATAGGCAATTTTGTAATATTTCTTTTAGTTTTGAATTAGTGTGGGGTCATTTGAGTCAATTATGTAAGTATGAATAAGAAAATAGCAATGGTAAAGGCATTAGAAGAGATTACTAACGCTGCCCCTATTCAAATTTAGAATTTAGGCATTAAAAGCAAGGCTAAACAAGGTGAAAAGAAGAAATTGCTTGAGAATAAGTTTGAATAGGTTGGAAATAGGGTGATGTTGTGGAGTTTGATGTGTGCAAATGGTTTGCAAGGACAAGGAAGGTCTAAAGTATGTTATGGCATGATGCCCTAACTAGGAATAGAGGGGTTTTGAATGAAAAAGAGAGGTTTGAGGGAGTAAAGTAGGTAAAGTCAATGGGAAAAATAATTTGGTAAATGTTCCCCAATGGTGTTTTCCAATTGGAGGAGTGATTGAGAGCATGTTGCATTGTTAAATAGACCTATTCGGGGGTCTAGGAAAGTGTTGAGTCCATTTCTTATTTGTATTATAAATTATAACTTGCTTTCTCCTGAGTCCATTTTGTATACAAGAAATAATATTGCAAAAAGTTGGCATATAATCTTTTGACATGTTTATATGGTCACGCATCAAAAACATAACAATTCATTTTGCACTATCAGGATTATGCTATGAAAATGTTTAAAGACTATTCAAGATAGATGTTTGTATGATAATGTGTCAAGAAGTTAACTACTTCATCTAATCTGAATATTATGTTTTGCAAGTGTTGTGAAGATTATGTATCCTTTGCTTGATTGAGTTGTTTCAATCACAGGATTAAATATATTGGAATCTTTTTATGAATCATTTCATGGAATGTGAATTGAAAATGTGGTTTTTGCTTTTAGATAAATTTGTTTAGCATCAATCAATTAATATTCAAGACAAACCATGTAGGACAACAATGATCAAATCTAGGGCTAACCAAATAATAAGTATACACGTGAATAAGTCAAGCATGTACATGTGAATAAGGGAAGCACAAGTACTCAAAAACATGTAAGCCTTGAAGTATACACACGAATACATAGTATACACAAATTAATACAGAGTATATGCACGAATACAAGGTATACGCATGAAAACAAGTAAGTCGCAAAGTATACATCTGAACACATGTAAGTTGTAAAGTATACATTTAAATACATGTAACTCATATCTATCAAACCATCAATTTAGAAAGAAAATATGGACACCATCGATAAAAAATATTTGTATTAACCAAATAGCCATGTGGTCATACATCAATATATGTTGATATAATGATGAAATATAGGTACAAAATAGCCATATAGGCTTACAAGAATTCCATGTAGGCATGCAATTTCAAATATATCCAATACAAAATATGTATAAACTACCATGTATGCATACAACAAAGGGCTCTGGAATCAAAAGTCATTGCTCTCCATGCTCTGGAAATATATTATTTTCCTTTGCATTTTCATCAGATGGTGATAGGTCTATCACTTATTTGTGTTGCGCTCGAGGAGTGCTCTTGCTACTCCTCCTAGGGTTTAGTTCATGGTGAAGTTTAACTATTACAATAAGAAGTAAAGACATTAATATATAGAAATTACATTATAAAAATTGATATATTTAACAAAATAATCACTTACCACCATCTCATGATCTCCCTCTACGAGGGAAATATTCACATGCCAATGCTCAGGCCTGCTCAAGCCATGTATAAACCATCCAAATAGAAATAAAATTATGAATTTATAATGATTTGATTTTTCAAAAACTAACATCTATAACAACGAATGTAAATTGAAATTTACTAATTTTCCTCATACCTCCCATGTCAAAGTCATCGAGGATTGCATAGCATATGAAACACCAATCTCCATTTCCCTTGTCACATTCAAAGGTGTTTCAGCTTGCAACAACTAAAAATAAAACAACAAATTATTCAATCACAATAACTACAATAGTGATCCACGTCATGATTAATAATGTATGACATAATGAAAAAAAATTGGAGTACTTATTAAACTATGTATTTTTTATTATCATGCTTACTATTTTCCCTATCCATATCTTGTTCGAAAGGACATGTTATTAGGCTTTTACCCATAGCAGCAAGCCATTGAACCATTTGATCAAACTCCTTTGTAGACATGTACGATAACTGTGACCTAGTATAGAGAAGGTAGTGAACTATTTGAAAATGCCTCAAAGAAATGGGGTCTTGCGGTGATGGAAATCCTTTACAAGCAAATGCACGTCATGGCATTCCATCACCATAAGACCGCATTTCTTTCAGGAATTTTTTTAGAAAGTTCATTGTCTTCTCTATGGCATTATTTCTTACTATTATGCTTTGATAGATATTTTTCCAAGCATCCATAGTTTTTTGGAAAGCACCTATTTTAGGCTTTTAGCCATAGTAGCAAGGAAGTGAGTAGTTTGATAAAATTCTTTGGTACACATGTATGGAAAATTTGGTATCATAGAAAAGTTGGTGAGTTGTTTGAAGAAATGCCTCGAAGAAATGTAGTCTCATGGTGATGGAATGGAATTCCATCACCGTGAGACCACGTTTCTTCGAGGCATTTTTTCAAACTACTAACTACCATGTCAATGCTATTGCTTACTATTATGCTTTGATAGATTTTTTCCAAGCATCCATAGTTTGTCGTGCAAGTGCACCTTTGCAATCACATGCCTCCATGACAAGCAAAAAGTAGAAAGTAAACTATTTGAAAAGATTTTGAGTAGCAAAAAGTGGTATCATGGAATGTCATGACAAGAAAATGCAATTGGAAGCTGCTCCTAGACTTATTACAAATGCTATGTGAAGTAATTGCATGATTGCTTATGTTGACTTTCTAAACAACTATATTGTAGTTGAAATTTTGTCATCTATCAACATCTAGCTATTAGTTATGGAATGTAAAGTAATGCTTTGAATTTGTATGATGTGCAATGCAATGTAATCAACAATATGAATTTAAACTACACAAATCTATTGAGTACAATTCATTACTTAAACTCTTTATTCTATTTTCCGCATGTAGGTTTGAGTAAATCCACTAGCATTGGGAAGTGTTCCCTTGAAACCTCGAATATTAGCCTGTTCAACATCCAAAATCACATATTAAAATACCATTTGTAAAACAATGCTATTAACTAGTAATAAATTTATAATTTTTTACTAGTTACATACCCCACCAATACGTGTATTGTAGAAATAAATAGGTGGAGGGCCAATGTATCCAATCTCAACACTATGACCCTACAATTTTATTAAAATCATAAAACTAAATTAGTTAATCTTGCATTTAAAAATCAAAATTTATTAAATTAAATTCAATGAACATGCTAAATTTTACCTGACTATCAATGCCATATGCCTCATGCAAATGTCAGCTGCTCTCTCCATCTCCATAGCTGCAGATGGATCTTGTATATCAGCCTCCTGAGTGTCAGTGGTGTCATATGAACAAGTCACCCTGCAATATTGACACACATGGGTTTGAAGGCCACCACTTGAAGACTCCCCTAGATGGCATTGTAGAATATGGCTAGTATGATGGATGACACTTTGGGTCAAAGTGTTGATCTCCTACAATGTCTCTACGTCGACACTCTCCTTTGCGATGGAAGGCATAACAATGTGCTCACGAGGCGGCCTAGCGAGATCTCGTCTCCCTTGCTATGTAGGATTTTGTTGTGCACTAGGTCTATCCTAAGCTGACCCCCCATCTCTCCCCTAGAAGTCCCTCATATCAAATCAATTAGGGATTTTGTTCAATATGAACTCATTGTATAGTTTCCTAAGGAAATACTATGGGACTTCACAATTGTTACATGGTGGACAATCAAAGACCATGTACCACCTATCATAAAAATAGTTCCTAATATGTTGGTGGTGGAACCAATGAATAGGAAACCTCTTCGCATTGAGGGTAGGATTTTCATTTGTGTGTGGGTCAGTGAATAATGAGCGCAAATCTCCTTTTGTAATTTTTAAAACCTTTACATCTTTATGTGACTATTTATCCACATAATAAGCCCTAGTCGCCTACCTCCTATCTTGTCATCCAATTATTTGTTTGCTAATTGAATATACATTTTTTAACATATCTTTCAATGAACTTGCTAGGGTCATTCTTTCTATGGTTGAACCATTTGGATCACTCTACCTACTGATTAAATCCTCAATTCACCTTTTTTTTCTCAACTTCACTCATTAAATTTTGTTGAGTTCTAGGAGGGTGTTGAGTGATTGGTGAAGAATGTTGTTATGGTTGATTTTGTTCTTAATTATTTGGTTGATCTTATTGGTGAGGATTTTGAGGGTTTGTAGGTTGATTTACATCTCCTACAAATTCAAAACAATATATATCAAATACAACCTAAAACTAACAAATTCAAAACAAAAAGAAAACAATCCTTACCTCTCACACCTCCTTGTCATCATGGCGCCATCCTTGTGAAGAAATAGCAATCGTTGGTTAAGATTTTTGCACAATTCCTCCTCCTAGAATGCGAGCATGAAAAATGGGGGTTTTGGCCCTAGAAACAACAAAAAACACTGTCAAAATGTAGACTGAATGAGTTTCACCTTCTTTTTTTTTCTTTTAACATGTCATAACACAAGCACAAAAAACATTGAAAGTGGCCATAAATTGGCTACTCATCTCCATGCACCCATCTAATTATCACTAAGAAAATAGCCATCTACATTTAAACTAAATAAAATTAATGGAGACATTCCATCTAGAAGCTCATGGATAACTTGGAGTTTATTGATCTTGTTTCTTGTATGTTTCATCTTGTTCATAATAATTCTACACTTAGTGTCCCTCAGATTGAACTTAATCATAGTATCCTTGAGTAACTCACCAACCACCTTAGAATTCCCTCCATATTATGTCATATGCTTTTATTTTACCTATAAGATTTAGGAAATAGAAGACTAAAGCATGAACCTTTAGAATATTTGAGTAGTGACAAATAATCATTGGATTTTTCCAATGATAAATTATTTGGCTATTATTAGGGATTAAGTGGCATTAGCCTACTTAAATGGAGGTGAAGGTTTCCAAGGGATGCCACAATTATAATATTTCAGTTCAATTAGTAGGTTGTCATGGGACCATGCCAATGGTGGGTTCCTATAAGTGATACTATATATTTTAGATTATTCGGTATTCACTTGGTTCATAGAATTGGATTTCTAGTTTCTATTTGGCATTTTCTAAAATAATCATTGCACAAGGGTGATTCATGCCAAGTGTTACTCAGATAGTGAATAATATAACTAACAATATCACTAAGGTCAGAAAGTGGTAGTTGTCAAAACCTACTTCTTCATGGGTGGAAATACTTGTCCCTAGTGGTAGATAGATGATTACAGTCAAAATCCACTAGGTCAGTAGGTTTAGTACTTGAGAATTATTTCTTAAGCCCACATGAACCTTGGGTTGCAGGAAGGACCCATAGTGTAGTACAGGATACACTGAATCCTCTACCCTGTTGACCAATGCATATTGACCCATACTTACCACAATCCCAACTGGTGTAGAATACCAGGGAATAGATGGGACCTACAGTGTAGTGTATAATACACCATCATTATTTTGTATTGAGATGCACTAGAATGAGGTGGGATTAAGTCACCCTCTCTTGTATACATATCAAGCACTTTCCTTGTACTTAACCTTTGTGATGAGGATGGACCCCTGGTGTACTATGGGATGCATGGAATCATATTCATAGTTAATCCTATATCTAAACAATCACCTTTCAAGCTTATAACTAAGGGCCTTATACATTTGTCACATAATAGCTTTTTGGGTCCACTTGGTTGGGTTGGACAAGATAGTGGTTCATATGGTTGAGTTTCTTGCACATAAGGACGCAAAAAGGAAACCCAAATAGCTAGGATGATATACTTGCCAATTTCAAATCTTATTCTTTGTCAGGTAACCAAGGACATGATCCTAACTTTTTGGTAAATTGATTTCAGGATATTGTAATTTTGTAAACTTATCTAAATTTTTGCTATTGTAGAATATGGCTAGTATGATGAATGACACTCTGGGTCAAAGTGTTGATCGCCTGCAATGTCTCTATGTTGACACTCTCCTTCACAATGGAAGGCATAACAGTGTGCTCACAAGGCAGCCTAGCGAGAGCTCACCTCCCTTGCTATGTAGGATCTAGATGTGCACTAGGTCTATCCTGAGCCAACCCCCCACCTCTCCCTAGAAGTCCCTCATATCAAAACAATTTGGGATTTTGTTGAATATGAACTCATTGTATAGCTTCCTAAGGAAATACTATGGTACTTCACAATTGTGGCATGGTGGGTAATCAAAGACCATGTACCACCTATCATAAAAATAGTTCCTAATATGTTGGTGGTGGAACCAATGAATAAGAAACCTCTTCGCATTGAGGGTAATATTTTCATTTGTGCGTGGGTCAGTGAATAATGATCACAAATCACCTTTTGTAATTTTTAAATACTTTACATCTGTATGTGATATTTTATCTGCATATGTAATAAGCCCTAGTCACTTGCCTCCTATCTTGCCATCCAATTATTTGTTTGCTAATTGAATATACATTTTTTAACATATCCTTCAATGAACTTGCAAGGGTCATTCTGTCTACAATTGAACCATTTGTATCACTCTACCTACTAATTAAATCCTCAATTTTCTTTTTGTTTTTCTCAATTTCATTCATTACATTTTGTTGAGTTTGAGGGTGTTGAGTGATTGGTGGAGGTTGTTGTTGTAGTTGATTTTGTTCTTGAGGATTCGGTTGATCTTCTTGTTGAGTATTTTGAGGGTTTGCAGACTGATTTACATCTCCTACAAATTCAAAACAATATATATCAAATACAACCTAAAACTAACAAATTCAAAACAAAAAGCAAACAATCCTTACCTCTCACACCTCCTCATCATCGTGGCGCCATCCTTGTGAAGAAATAGCAACCGTTGGTGAAGATTTTTTCACAACTCCTCCTCCTAGAATGCAAGCACGAAAAATGGGGGTTTTGGCCTTGGGAACAACAACAAACATAGTCAAAATGTAGAATGAATTATTTTCACCTTTTTTTTTTAATTTTAACATGTCATAATGCGAGCGCATTATAACTCACTTGCGTTATGACTTTTCAAAACATTTTTTTGAAAGTGGCCATAAATTGGCTACCCATCTACATGCACCCACCCAATTATCACTAAGAAAATAGCCATGTACATTAAAACTAAAGAAAATTAATGGGTAAATTCCATCTCGAATCTCATGGATAACTTGGACCTTATTGATCTGGTTTCTTGTATGTTTCATCTTGTTGATAATAAATCTCCAGTTAGTGACCCTCAGATTCAACTTAACCATAGTATCCTTGAGTAACTCACCAACAACCTTAGAATTCCCTCCATATTATGTCATATACTTTTATTTTACCTATAAGATTTAGGATACAAAAGACTAAAGCATGAACCTCTAGAATATTTGAGTAGTGATAAACAATCATTGGATTGTTCCAATGATAAATTATTTGGCTATTATTAGGGATTAAGTGGCATTAACCTAGTTAAAAGGAGGTGAAGGTTGCCAAGGGATGCCCCAATTATAATACTACAGTTCAATTAGTAGGTTAACATGGAACCATGCCAATGGTGGGTTCCTATAAGTAATGCTATATATTTTAGATTAGTCGATATTCACTTGGTTCATAGAATTTGATTTCTAGTTGCTATTTGTCATTTACTACAATAATAATTGCACAACGGTGATTCATGCCAAGTGTTACTCAGATAGTGAATAATATAACTAACAATATTACTAAGGTCAGAAAGTGGTAGTTATCAAAACCTACTTCTTCATGGGTGGAAATACTTGTCCCTAGTGGTAGATAGATGATTATAGTCAAAATCCACTAGGTTGGGTAGGTTTAGTACTTGAGAATTATTTCTTAAGTCCACATGAACCTTGGGTTGCAAGAAGGACCCATAGTGTAGTACAGGATACACTGAATCCTCTACCCTGTTGACCAATGCATATTGACCCATACTTACCACAGTCCCAACTGGTGTAGAATACCAAGGAATAGATGGGACCTATAGTGTAGTGTATAATACACCATCATTATTTTGTATTGAGATGCACTAGAATGAGGTGGGATTAAGTCACCCTCTCTTGTATACATATCAAGCACTTTCCTTGTATTTGACCCTTTGTGATGAGGATGGACCCCTGGTGTACTATGGGATGCATGGAAGCCTCTTCATAGTTAATCCTATATCGAAACAGTCACCTTTCAAGCCTGTAACTAAGGTCCTTATAGGTTTGTCACACAATACTTTTTTGGGTCCACTTGGTTGGGTTGAACAAGGTAGTGGTTCACATGGTTGAGTTTGTTGCACATAAGGACCCAAAAAAGAAACCCAAATGCCTAGGAGGATATACTTGCCAATTTCAAATCTTATTCTTTGCAAGGTAACCAAGGACATGATCCTTCCTTTTGGTAAATTGATTTCAGGATATTGTAATTCTGTAAACTTAACTAAATTGTTGATATTGAATATGGTTAATGTAATTTTTACATGTGGATTTTGTATTATATAGAAGAAAAAAATGCTATCATGGTTGTGTTTTTACATTCCATTTAATAACAAGTGTGAGGTAGTGATGAGTGTTTTCCTTTGTAGTGTTGTAGTAATAGTATTTTTTCGCTAGTCAACAGATGTGTTAGGACATATTAATTCAAGGTAGACTGTATAATAGTTTGAGATGAAAAAAATCCTTCAAATTTATATGGATCATTGTAACTAAGGTAAAAATATAGGTTAGCATAAACTAAGATGCATAATCAAAACCCTAGCTAAACAATGAAGTACAAATGAGGAAAATGCATAAAAGAAAGGAAATATTTCACCAAATTTCTTCAAGCCCTCAATGATTGACCTTCATTTCCCTTCTCCATTTCCTGCAAAATGGTGTTTACCCTCAATTTTTTTATGAGCAACTATAACTATGACAAGGACCTAAGCAAATATTGAAGGATTCTATTCTAAAGTTGTAATGTACTCAACAAGTGCAAGCAAGCAGTATGTAGAAATATGAATTTATGCCAACATGAAGTGTGAGATGATGAAGTGATGAAGTCAGGAGATGATAGAAAAGTCCCCAAATGAGGTTGACATTTCCTTTTTATAAAAAAGTCAAATTTGGGTGAATGGCCAGGATTGAAAGTTGAGAAATGCCCTAAGATCAAAGACTGAAATTGTATGTGACAACTAGCAATTAGGGTTAGGGCGGAATTGGGTTAAAATTTCAAATGGATGGTTGAGATTTTACTTAGAAAAAATCAAATCAAATTTCAAGAATGTGTGTGACAAAGGGGATATTGGAAACAGAAAACAAAGTTGTTGGAGAATCAAATAAGAATTTAAAATTATTTGATTGAAGAGGTGATGGTAACCTTTTGAATTAAATATTAATTTAATTAAAAAATGGGACCATGTGACAGTAAATAATAATTTCTAATTATTTACTTGGAGAGGAAATTAGCAAGTGAGACAATTTTAAATAAATGACTATTTAAAATTAGAAAAAGCCAAAGTGGACAATAATTAAATCAATTAAATAATTTATTTAATTATAAGAGAACATTTGAAATTAATGACGTACTTAAATAAATAAATAAAATTTATTTATTTAAATAATCAGAAGGAAATGGTAGACAAATATATAATTAAATAAATTTAAGAAATTTATAGAGGGACATAAGAAATTAGCGATGTATTTAAATAAATAAATAGAACTTATTTATTTAAATAATCAAGAGGAATAAAAGACGTGAATTAATTAAATAATTGAGAATTATTTAATTAATAGTTGAAATTGGACTATAGGAAATAATTAAATATTTTAATTATGATAAGATGAAATATGAAGAAAATAAAGCTTGCAGGCCTAGGTCAATTTTATGTGTCTACATTTTTCCTCTCTTTGTCATAATGCAGCCTGTCGCATTGTGACAAAGAAAATTTAGTCAAAAACATGCCCCAGTGAAGGTACACAATATTTATGCCCCCTTGGGAAAATATACAAGTTTTGGCCTGACGCTGGAAAATTTTGGAAAGTGTCCTGATAAGTCAATGTGATGTCCAAAAAAAGAATGGCATGACCAATTTTGAATTTTGACATGTTTAAGGCAGTCGAAAGTTTAGTCAAAGTCAAAAGAGCCTCTAGTAATAAAGTTTCCAAGAAAATCTTAATTTCACCTACAAATACGTTTCATTTGAGTGAATTCAATTCATTTTCACTTTTACCTTTTGAGATTTGAGAACCCAAAGCTAGAAGACCTCGTGTGAAGATGATGATTCCAATGGCTGAGCATCACATATTTCGAGTGTGGACCTTCCAATAGCCAAAGGGCACAAAGCCACCAGTATGTACCCTAAACCCAGTTTGTCATTTTATCATTGTACGTGCATTTTTAGGTGTTAAAGTCAGGTCAATAGATGTGTTGCAATGCATTTGCATTCATGAAAGATGCATATTCCTATATGTCATCCACCAGTTCAGAGACTACAGCTTATAGAGGGGATGACCTACGTTTACTTGTATATGGGTGCCTTGCAGTAGACCAGAGTTGGAGACACAGGATTCTGGTGCCATCGCATTGACACACTGATGGGATTTGTCTGGAGGCTATACAAAGACTATGCACAATGGCCCAAAGAGGGTGGTCATCTTTCTTTCTGCTAATAGTTCAGATACCCGATTAGCCATACGATTCAGTCTCAACTAATCATTGAGATTTACCTTCCCTAGTAGGTAGTACATTAGTTTAGGGAGCAGGAGGATGTTCCTGTAGGGACTCCAAAGTATTCCCATTCATCTCGGGAGTATATGTGGGAACCGGCTATATCAGTTCAACTAGCAGAGAAACAAGTGGACGGATTGGTGGCATAGCAGTGGGCTTGGAGTCGGGGTCCAATAGAATTCGGTACCATAGCAGAGTATGATACAAGGTGGGAGACTCACAAGCCAAAACCATTGACAAATCAAGATCAACTAGCACTCGTTGATCGATAGTTAGTTATACCACAGATACGCCGAGGAGGACAAGGAGGCAGAGATTGTGATAAGGGGAGAGGGAGAGACGGAGGCAGAGGAGATGGGGGCAGGGGAGGAGGAGATGGAGGTGGAGGGGATAATGTAGGGGATGGAGGAGATGGTAAGGATGGAGGGAGGAGGAGCAAAGGAGGAGACAGTAGGAGGCAGGGAAGGAGCGTACAGTAGCAAGTCAAGTGAGCACCCTTATCACCTATCCGAGAGGTAGGTGAGGGAGAAGAGGAGGAGAGAGAGGTGTTTTGTCAGGAGTAGGAGGTCAGAGCTTAGGGAGAGCAGCCAGCAGGGTAGGCATAGAGAGAGGTGTCGAGGGAGGAGGAGGTGCATATTGGCGAGGAGGCCATGGATGTCAGTGGAGCAAAGGAGGTAGTTGATGGAGAGGGATCAGGGGTTGAAGCCACAATAGTGGTTTACAATTTGATGGAGGAAGGAAAACTGAGAAAAAATGACCCCATGGCAAAAAATTTGTTTTATGTGTTTGAATAAACCTACAAGTTCAACCAAACCCAAAAGGGGTTCGACCGAACTAGGGTTCGAGTGAACCCACTAATTATTGGGCCCAAATTTCCCACCCAAAAAACCAAAAGAAAAATGCATATTGAAAGGGGTTTGAATGAACCCTGGTTCGAATGAACCCCTAGGGATTTGTACGAACCCCCCTAATTACTCATTCTGCCCCTGAAACACAAAAAAAACCTAAATTTTTACGCTTCAAAGGTCTGTTTGAACATGAAAATGGAGGAGTCTTCACAAACCCAACTAGAATCAGGTAGTCCTTAGAACAAGCTATCCAATCAATATAATTTTAATATGTTTTGGTTTTATTATGTATTTGTTCTTTTAGTTTTATTAAACATAGACTTTTCATTGAAAATGAAGGTCTCTGTTCTGCACACATGTGGAAAAATAGTAGATTATCAAAAAAACAATTGAAAAATATGAGTGCACCAGTTATTGAAGTCCTTGATCCAACAAAAAAAAATTGAATTTGGATATATACAAAAAAAATTACACGTTATACAGTTGCACTATGTTTGAATTGTAATTGGTTTGACTTCAAAACTTGATTAAAGAAAAAATATTCAATAAAAAACTATCTTACCAAGTGGAAGTACTAGATATCAGAGTAAAAAATTTAAATTCAAAAGAATTATAATTTTCTACTTCACAGAATAAAATTTATTCGTTATACGGTGTGCATCACTTTTTTAAAATGTTGTTTTCTAAAAAAACTAGTTTTTTCGTGGGAGATGGAAAAGAAGTGCAATCTAATTCAAAAAAAATTGAAAAAATATTTTTAGAATCTACAGACAAAATGTTACAAGACTCTAGTTTGCATCATCTTCAAATTACTCATATTTAGCTGCTATAGGTGCCTGAAGGTGAAGATTTAGTTAAAAATAATAATTTCAGTGTCTAGTTTGGCCAAAAATTGTAAACCACTATTGTGGGATCACTCTAGGCTGTGATCAGATAGCAGGAGGCACAGAGCTAGTTTTTTGAGTTTGCACAGTTGTGTACAAGGCCAATTGGGAAGATTGCCAGGGAGTTGGTCAGGGCTAGTGCTAGTTGAGGTCAGTATAGGATGCTATATGAGAGGGCAGTGTTGGCTAATCAGTAGGATCCTAGTTTGTCTCGGTCTTTGGTGCACTCATATTTTTTTTGGATCAAGGACTATTAGAAAATTAGAAAGTGACACAATTTTAAATAAATGACTATTTAAAATTAGAAAAAGCCAAAGTGGACAATAATTAAATAAATTAAATAATTTATTTAATTATAAGAGGACATTTGAAATTAATGACGTATTTAAATAAATAAATAAAATTTATTTATTTAAATAATCAGAAGGAAATGGTAGAGAAATATATAATTAAATAAATTTAAGAAATTTATAGAGGGATATAAGAAATTAGCAATGTATTTAAATAGATAAATATAACTTATTTATTTAAATAATCAGGAGGAATAAAAGACATGAATTAATTAAATAATTGAGAATGATTTAATTAAAAGTTGAAATTGGACTATAGGAAATAATTAAATATTTTAATTATGATAAGATGAAATATGGAGAAAATAAAGCTTGCAGGCCTAGGTCAATTTTATGTCTCTACATTTTTCCCCTCTTTGTCATAATGCAGCCTGTCGCATTGTGACAAAGAAAATTTAGTCAAAAACATGCCCCAGTGAAGGTACAAAATATTTATGCCCCCTTGGGAAAATATACAAGTTTTGGCCTGGCGCTGGAAAATTTTGGAAAGTGTCCTGATAAGTCAATGTGATGTCCAAAAAAGAATGGCATGACTAGTTTTGAAAGTTTGGTCACAGTCAAAAGAGTCTCTAATAATAATCTTTACAAGAAAATCTTAATTTCACCCTACAAATAGGTTTCATTTGAGTGAAAATTCAATTCATTTTCACTTTTACCTTTTGAGATTTAAGAACCCAAAGCTATAAGACCTCATGCGAAGATGGTGATTCTAGTGACTGAGCATCACAGATTTTGAGTGTGGACCTTCCGATAGCCAGAGGGCACAAAGCCACCAGTATGTACCCTAAACCTAGTTTGTAATTTTATCATTTTATGTGCATTTTTAGGTGTTAAAATTAGGTCAACAGATGTGTTGCAATGCATGTGTGTTCATGAAAGATGCATATTCCTATCTTTTATCCACCAGTTTAGAGACTACAGCTTGCAGAGGGGATGACCTACGTTTACTTGTATGTGGGTGCCTTGCAATAGACCAAAGTTGTAGACACATGATTCTGGTGCCATCGCATTGACACACTGATGGGATTTGTCTAGAGCCCATAAAAAGACTATGCATAGTGGCTCGAAGAGGGTGGTCATCTTTCTTTCTATTGACAGTTCACATACCTGATTAGCCATATGGTTTAGTCTCAACTAATCATTGAGATGTACCTTCCCTAGCAGGTAGTACATTATTTTAGGGAGCATGAGGATGTTCCTATGGGGACTACAGAGTATGCCCGTTCATCTCGAGAGACCATGTGGGCACCGGCTATATCAATTCCACTAGAAGAGCAACAAGTGGATGGATTGGGGGCATAGTAGTGGGCTTGGAGTGGGGGTCCAACATAATTTGGTACCATAGTAGAGTATGATACAAGGTGGGAGACTCACAGGCCAAAACCAATGATAAATACGAATCAACCAGCGCTTATTGATCGATAGTTAGTTATACCATAGATATGGTGAGGAGGACGAGGAGGAAGAGATGGTGATAGGGGGAGAGGGAGAGACGAAGGCAGAGGAGATGGGGGGAGGGGAGGAGTAGGTGGAGGTGGAGGGGATGATGCAAGGGATGAAAGAGATGGTAAGGATGGAGGGAGGAGGAGGAGAGGAGCAGATAGCAAGAGGCAGGGCGAGAGGGTACAACAACAAGTCGAACGAGAACCCTTATCACCTATCCAAGAGGTAGGTGAGGGAGAGGAGGAGGAGAGAGGTGGTTCATCTGGAGGAGGAGGTCAGAGCTGAGGGAGAGCAGCCAACAGCGCAGGTGTAGAGAGAGGTGTCGAGGAAGGAGGTGCATATTAGCGAGGAGACCATGGATGTCGGTGGAGCAAAGGAGGTAGTCGGTGGAAAGGGATCAGGGGGTGAAGCCACAATAGTGGTTTACAATTTGATGGAGGAAGGAAAACTGGGAAAAAATGACCCCATGACAAAAAATTGGTTTTATGTGTTCGAATGAACCTACAAGTTCGACCGAACTAGGGTTCGAGTGAACCCATTAATTATTGGGCCCAAATTTCTCACCCTAAAAACTAAAAGAAAAATGCATATTGAAGGGGGTTCAAATGAACCCCTAGGGATTTGTATGAACCCCCCTAATTACTGGTTCTCCCCCTAAAACACAAAAACAACTTAAATTTTTATGCTTCAAATCTCGGTTTGAACATGAAAATGGAGGAGTCTTCACAAACCCAACTAGAATCAGGTAGTCCTCGGAACAAGCTATCTAATGGATATAATTTTAATATGTTTTTGTTTTATTATGTATTTGTTCTTTTACTTTTATTAAACATAGATTTTTCATCAAAAATGAAGGTCTCTGTTCTACACAGATGTGGAAAAATAGTAGATTATCAAAAAAAAATTGAAAAATATGAGTGCACCAGTTATTGAAGTCCTTGATCCAACCAAAAAAAAATTGAATTTCGATATATACAAAAACTTTTACGCGCTATACAGTCGCGCTATGTTTGAATTGTAATTGGTTTGACTTTGAAACTTGATTAAAGAAAAAATATTCAATAAAAAACTATCTAACCAAGTGGAACCACTAGATATCAGAGTTACAAATCTAAATTCAAAAGAATTAGAATTTTCTAGTTCAGGGAATAAAAGTTATATGTTATACGGTGTGCGTCACTTTTTAAAAATGTTGTTTTCAAAAAAAACCAGGTTTTCGTGGGAGATTGAAAAGAAGTGCAATATAATTCAAAAAAAATAGAAAAAATATTTTTAGAATCTACAAACAAAATGTGACAAGACTCTAGTTTGCATCATCTTCAAATTACTCATGATTTAGCCACTATAGGTGCCTGAATGTGAAGATTTAGTTAAAAATAATAATTTCAATGTCCAGTTTGGCCAAAAATTGTAAACCACTATTGTGGGAGCACTCTAGGTTGTGATCAGATAGCAGGAGGCATAGACCTAGTGTTTTGAGTTTGCACAGTTGTGTATAGGGCCAGTTGGGTAGATTACCAGGGAGTTGGCCAAGGCTAGTGCTAGCTGAGGTCAGTATAGGATGCTATATCAGAGGGCAGTGTTGGTTGATCAGTAGGATCCTAGTTTGTCTCAGTCTTTGGTGCACTCATATTTTTTTTGGATCAAGGACTTAAATAACTGGTGCACTCATATTTTTCAAAAAAAAATTGATAATCTTCTACTTTTCCACATGTGCAGAATAGAGAGCTTGATTTTCTGTGAAAAACCTACATTCACAAGAAATAAAAAATAAATATAGTAATCAAATTAAATTTAATTAAAATTATACTTTTCTAGAAGTTTATAATAAGGACTATATACTTACAAAAAATAAATTTTAAATGAATTCGTTTAATCCCCCAAAAGTTAAATGAAAAGTGGCTTTTTATCAACATTTTGATAGGTGTAAAGGAGACTCCATTATAGGTATGGTTTAAAACTAGCAAGGTTCTATCCAAGGGGGCTTGGTCTAAGGTGATTTAATCAACCGCTCTTCAATTGGAATCCTTTAAATGGAGCTTTTCAAGGATTAAATCATTATATTTACTAAAAATATGTGATTTCAGCAAAAATCAGAATCTCCCAAAAAGTGTAAACCACTCTTGTGGCAGCACCCTGTGACACTTAGAAACTTCTCATTTGATCCTATAGGATTGTGTTGGGCCCCTCTATAAAATATCTCTCAATTTTGGCTATCTCGGAGTGGTTTTCCTATGGCAAAAAATTTTCACTTGGTGGAAAAAGTGTCAAATGCAAGCAATGCAAAGTTGCAATGTGGTACAACTTTCATTTTGCAACTCGTGTGACCAAACGGACTATTCCAATGCATTTGAATAGGTATTTTTATGCTAGGCATGGTCGCAGTGACACACGCGGAATCACCATAAGCTACGTTCGACCAAACCGGTCCCTTAAGGGTCCAAAGTGCAAAAGGGAAGCAAACATTGATAGGCCATTACTCAGAAACTGTGGTGCTTAAGACCTATCTGTCTAATCCTATGGGATCACGTTGGGCCCCTCTACAATAACCTCTCTCAATTTTTATTATCTCATAGTCATTTTCCTATTGTGTCCACTTTTCACTTAATGAAAAAAGTGTCAAATTGAAGTAGCATAAAGTTTCAAAGTGGTGCAACTTTCATTTTGCAATTCTTGTGACCAAACTAGCTACTCCAATGCATATTGGTAGGTAGGTTTATGCTAGGCATGGTCCTCTTTTGCTCCCAAACATGTAGAATTGATCTGAGCTACATTCAACCGGCTTGATCCCTTATGATGGCATGCAAAACAATGGAAAAAAGAAACATACACACAACGGTTGAGAAGACCAAGTATTCCACACAAAAAGTGTATGATCATTGGTGCAGATCACCTTGTTCCTCCATTTCATGAAGAAGGTCTAGTTCGGTGGTTTTAGTTGTTATAATGTCAAATAAGGCTATGATAGGCAATTTTGTAATATTTCTTTTAGTTTTGAATTAGTGTGGGGTCATTTGAGTCAATTATGTAAGTATGAATAAGAAAATAGCAATGGTAAAGGCATTAGAAGAGATTACTAACGCTGCCCCTATTCAAATTTAGAATTTAGGCATTAAAAGCAAGGCTAAACAAGGTGAAAAGAAGAAATTGCTTGAGAATAAGTTTGAATAGGTTGGAAATAGGGTGATGTTGTGGAGTTTGATGTGTGCAAATGGTTTGCAAGGACAAGGAAGGTCTAAAGTATGTTATGGCATGATGCCCTAACTAGGAATAGAGGGGTTTTGAATGAAAAAGAGAGGTTTGAGGGAGTAAAGTAGGTAAAGTCAATGGGAAAAATAATTTGGTAAATGTTCCCCAATGGTGTTTTCCAATTGGAGGAGTGATTGAGAGCATGTTGCATTGTTAAATAGACCTATTCGGGGGTCTAGGAAAGTGTTGAGTCCATTTCTTATTTGTATTATAAATTATAACTTGCTTTCTCCTGAGTCCATTTTGTATACAAGAAATAATATTGCAAAAAGTTGGCATATAATCTTTTGACATGTTTATATGGTCACGCATCAAAAACATAACAATTCATTTTGCACTATCAGGATTATGCTATGAAAATGTTTAAAGACTATTCAAGATAGATGTTTGTATGATAATGTGTCAAGAAGTTAACTACTTCATCTAATCTGAATATTATGTTTTGCAAGTGTTGTGAAGATTATGTATCCTTTGCTTGATTGAGTTGTTTCAATCACAGGATTAAATATATTGGAATCTTTTTATGAATCATTTCATGGAATGTGAATTGAAAATGTGGTTTTTGCTTTTAGATAAATTTGTTTAGCATCAATCAATTAATATTCAAGACAAACCATGTAGGACAACAATGATCAAATCTAGGGCTAACCAAATAATAAGTATACACGTGAATAAGTCAAGCATGTACATGTGAATAAGGGAAGCACAAGTACTCAAAAACATGTAAGCCTTGAAGTATACACACGAATACATAGTATACACAAATTAATACAGAGTATATGCACGAATACAAGGTATACGCATGAAAACAAGTAAGTCGCAAAGTATACATCTGAACACATGTAAGTTGTAAAGTATACATTTAAATACATGTAACTCATATCTATCAAACCATCAATTTAGAAAGAAAATATGGACACCATCGATAAAAAATATTTGTATTAACCAAATAGCCATGTGGTCATACATCAATATATGTTGATATAATGATGAAATATAGGTACAAAATAGCCATATAGGCTTACAAGAATTCCATGTAGGCATGCAATTTCAAATATATCCAATACAAAATATGTATAAACTACCATGTATGCATACAACAAAGGGCTCTGGAATCAAAAGTCATTGCTCTCCATGCTCTGGAAATATATTATTTTCCTTTGCATTTTCATCAGATGGTGATAGGTCTATCACTTATTTGTGTTGCGCTCGAGGAGTGCTCTTGCTACTCCTCCTAGGGTTTAGTTCATGGTGAAGTTTAACTATTACAATAAGAAGTAAAGACATTAATATATAGAAATTACATTATAAAAATTGATATATTTAACAAAATAATCACTTACCACCATCTCATGATCTCCCTCTACGAGGGAAATATTCACATGCCAATGCTCAGGCCTGCTCAAGCCATGTATAAACCATCCAAATAGAAATAAAATTATGAATTTATAATGATTTGATTTTTCAAAAACTAACATCTATAACAACGAATGTAAATTGAAATTTACTAATTTTCCTCATACCTCCCATGTCAAAGTCATCGAGGATTGCATAGCATATGAAACACCAATCTCCATTTCCCTTGTCACATTCAAAGGTGTTTCAGCTTGCAACAACTAAAAATAAAACAACAAATTATTCAATCACAATAACTACAATAGTGATCCACGTCATGATTAATAATGTATGACATAATGAAAAAAAATTGGAGTACTTATTAAACTATGTATTTTTTATTATCATGCTTACTATTTTCCCTATCCATATCTTGTTCGAAAGGACATGTTATTAGGCTTTTACCCATAGCAGCAAGCCATTGAACCATTTGATCAAACTCCTTTGTAGACATGTACGATAACTGTGACCTAGTATAGAGAAGGTAGTGAACTATTTGAAAATGCCTCAAAGAAATGGGGTCTTGCGGTGATGGAAATCCTTTACAAGCAAATGCACGTCATGGCATTCCATCACCATAAGACCGCATTTCTTTCAGGAATTTTTTTAGAAAGTTCATTGTCTTCTCTATGGCATTATTTCTTACTATTATGCTTTGATAGATATTTTTCCAAGCATCCATAGTTTTTTGGAAAGCACCTATTTTAGGCTTTTAGCCATAGTAGCAAGGAAGTGAGTAGTTTGATAAAATTCTTTGGTACACATGTATGGAAAATTTGGTATCATAGAAAAGTTGGTGAGTTGTTTGAAGAAATGCCTCGAAGAAATGTAGTCTCATGGTGATGGAATGGAATTCCATCACCGTGAGACCACGTTTCTTCGAGGCATTTTTTCAAACTACTAACTACCATGTCAATGCTATTGCTTACTATTATGCTTTGATAGATTTTTTCCAAGCATCCATAGTTTGTCGTGCAAGTGCACCTTTGCAATCACATGCCTCCATGACAAGCAAAAAGTAGAAAGTAAACTATTTGAAAAGATTTTGAGTAGCAAAAAGTGGTATCATGGAATGTCATGACAAGAAAATGCAATTGGAAGCTGCTCCTAGACTTATTACAAATGCTATGTGAAGTAATTGCATGATTGCTTATGTTGACTTTCTAAACAACTATATTGTAGTTGAAATTTTGTCATCTATCAACATCTAGCTATTAGTTATGGAATGTAAAGTAATGCTTTGAATTTGTATGATGTGCAATGCAATGTAATCAACAATATGAATTTAAACTACACAAATCTATTGAGTACAATTCATTACTTAAACTCTTTATTCTATTTTCCGCATGTAGGTTTGAGTAAATCCACTAGCATTGGGAAGTGTTCCCTTGAAACCTCGAATATTAGCCTGTTCAACATCCAAAATCACATATTAAAATACCATTTGTAAAACAATGCTATTAACTAGTAATAAATTTATAATTTTTTACTAGTTACATACCCCACCAATACGTGTATTGTAGAAATAAATAGGTGGAGGGCCAATGTATCCAATCTCAACACTATGACCCTACAATTTTATTAAAATCATAAAACTAAATTAGTTAATCTTGCATTTAAAAATCAAAATTTATTAAATTAAATTCAATGAACATGCTAAATTTTACCTGACTATCAATGCCATATGCCTCATGCAAATGTCAGCTGCTCTCTCCATCTCCATAGCTGCAGATGGATCTTGTATATCAGCCTCCTGAGTGTCAGTGGTGTCATATGAACAAGTCACCCTGCAATATTGACACACATGGGTTTGAAGGCCACCACTTGAAGACTCCCCTAGATGGCATTGTAGAATATGGCTAGTATGATGGATGACACTTTGGGTCAAAGTGTTGATCTCCTACAATGTCTCTACGTCGACACTCTCCTTTGCGATGGAAGGCATAACAATGTGCTCACGAGGCGGCCTAGCGAGATCTCGTCTCCCTTGCTATGTAGGATTTTGTTGTGCACTAGGTCTATCCTAAGCTGACCCCCCATCTCTCCCCTAGAAGTCCCTCATATCAAATCAATTAGGGATTTTGTTCAATATGAACTCATTGTATAGTTTCCTAAGGAAATACTATGGGACTTCACAATTGTTACATGGTGGACAATCAAAGACCATGTACCACCTATCATAAAAATAGTTCCTAATATGTTGGTGGTGGAACCAATGAATAGGAAACCTCTTCGCATTGAGGGTAGGATTTTCATTTGTGTGTGGGTCAGTGAATAATGAGCGCAAATCTCCTTTTGTAATTTTTAAAACCTTTACATCTTTATGTGACTATTTATCCACATAATAAGCCCTAGTCGCCTACCTCCTATCTTGTCATCCAATTATTTGTTTGCTAATTGAATATACATTTTTTAACATATCTTTCAATGAACTTGCTAGGGTCATTCTTTCTATGGTTGAACCATTTGGATCACTCTACCTACTGATTAAATCCTCAATTCACCTTTTTTTTCTCAACTTCACTCATTAAATTTTGTTGAGTTCTAGGAGGGTGTTGAGTGATTGGTGAAGAATGTTGTTATGGTTGATTTTGTTCTTAATTATTTGGTTGATCTTATTGGTGAGGATTTTGAGGGTTTGTAGGTTGATTTACATCTCCTACAAATTCAAAACAATATATATCAAATACAACCTAAAACTAACAAATTCAAAACAAAAAGAAAACAATCCTTACCTCTCACACCTCCTTGTCATCATGGCGCCATCCTTGTGAAGAAATAGCAATCGTTGGTTAAGATTTTTGCACAATTCCTCCTCCTAGAATGCGAGCATGAAAAATGGGGGTTTTGGCCCTAGAAACAACAAAAAACACTGTCAAAATGTAGACTGAATGAGTTTCACCTTCTTTTTTTTTCTTTTAACATGTCATAACACAAGCACAAAAAACATTGAAAGTGGCCATAAATTGGCTACTCATCTCCATGCACCCATCTAATTATCACTAAGAAAATAGCCATCTACATTTAAACTAAATAAAATTAATGGAGACATTCCATCTAGAAGCTCATGGATAACTTGGAGTTTATTGATCTTGTTTCTTGTATGTTTCATCTTGTTCATAATAATTCTACACTTAGTGTCCCTCAGATTGAACTTAATCATAGTATCCTTGAGTAACTCACCAACCACCTTAGAATTCCCTCCATATTATGTCATATGCTTTTATTTTACCTATAAGATTTAGGAAATAGAAGACTAAAGCATGAACCTTTAGAATATTTGAGTAGTGACAAATAATCATTGGATTTTTCCAATGATAAATTATTTGGCTATTATTAGGGATTAAGTGGCATTAGCCTACTTAAATGGAGGTGAAGGTTTCCAAGGGATGCCACAATTATAATATTTCAGTTCAATTAGTAGGTTGTCATGGGACCATGCCAATGGTGGGTTCCTATAAGTGATACTATATATTTTAGATTATTCGGTATTCACTTGGTTCATAGAATTGGATTTCTAGTTTCTATTTGGCATTTTCTAAAATAATCATTGCACAAGGGTGATTCATGCCAAGTGTTACTCAGATAGTGAATAATATAACTAACAATATCACTAAGGTCAGAAAGTGGTAGTTGTCAAAACCTACTTCTTCATGGGTGGAAATACTTGTCCCTAGTGGTAGATAGATGATTACAGTCAAAATCCACTAGGTCAGTAGGTTTAGTACTTGAGAATTATTTCTTAAGCCCACATGAACCTTGGGTTGCAGGAAGGACCCATAGTGTAGTACAGGATACACTGAATCCTCTACCCTGTTGACCAATGCATATTGACCCATACTTACCACAATCCCAACTGGTGTAGAATACCAGGGAATAGATGGGACCTACAGTGTAGTGTATAATACACCATCATTATTTTGTATTGAGATGCACTAGAATGAGGTGGGATTAAGTCACCCTCTCTTGTATACATATCAAGCACTTTCCTTGTACTTAACCTTTGTGATGAGGATGGACCCCTGGTGTACTATGGGATGCATGGAATCATATTCATAGTTAATCCTATATCTAAACAATCACCTTTCAAGCTTATAACTAAGGGCCTTATACATTTGTCACATAATAGCTTTTTGGGTCCACTTGGTTGGGTTGGACAAGATAGTGGTTCATATGGTTGAGTTTCTTGCACATAAGGACGCAAAAAGGAAACCCAAATAGCTAGGATGATATACTTGCCAATTTCAAATCTTATTCTTTGTCAGGTAACCAAGGACATGATCCTAACTTTTTGGTAAATTGATTTCAGGATATTGTAATTTTGTAAACTTATCTAAATTGTTGCTATTGAATATGGTTATTTGAATTTTTACATGTGGATTTTGTATTATATAGAAGAAAAAAATGCTATCATGGTTGTGTTTTTATATTCCATTTAATAACAAGTGTGAGGTAGTGATGAGTATTTTCCTTTGTAGTGTTGTAATAATAGAATTTTTTTCTCTAGTCAACAAATGAGTTAGGACATATTAATTCAAGGCAGACCGTAAAATAATTTGAGATGAAAAAAATCCTTCAAATTTATATGGATCATTGTTACAACTAAGGTAAAAATATAGGTTAGCATAAACTAAGATGCATAATCAAAACCCTAGCTAAACAATGACGTACAAAGGAGGAAAATGCATAAAAGAAAGGAAATATTTCACCAAATGTCTTCAAGCCCTCCATGATTTACCTTCATTTCCCTTCTCCATTTGCTACAAAATGGTGTTTTCCCTCAAATTTTTTATGAGCAACTATGACTATGACAAGGACCTAAGCAAATATTGAAGGATTCTATTCTAAAGTTGTAATGTACTCAACAAGTGCAAGAAAGAAGTATGTAGAAATATGAAGTTATGCCAACATGAAGTGTGAGATGATGAACTAATGAAGTTAGGAGTTGATAAAAAAAGTCCCCAAATGAGGTTGACATTTCCTTTTTATAAAAAAAGTCAAATTTGGGTGAATGGCCAGGATTGAAAGTTGAGAAATGCCCTAAGATCAAAGGTTGAAATTGTATCTAACAAATAGCAATTAGGGTTAGGGCAGAATTGGGTTAAAATTTGAAATGGACAGTTGAGATTTTACTTTAGACAAATCAAATAAAAGTTCAAGAATGCATGTGACAAAGGGGATATTGGGCATAGAAAACAAAGTTGTTGTAGAATCAAATAAGAATTTAAAATTAGTTGATTCAAGAGGTGATGGTAACCTTTCAAATTAAATATTAATTTAATTCAAAAATAAGAACATGTGATGGTAAATAATAATTTCTAATTATTTACTTGGAGAGGAAATTAGAAAGTGAGACAATTTTAAATAAATGACTTTAAAATTAGAAAAAGCCAAGGTGGAAAATAATTAAATAAATTAAATAATTTATTTAATTATAAGAGGACATTTGAAATTAATGACGTATTTAAATAAATAAATAAAATTTATTTATTTAAATAATCAGAAGGAAATTGTAGACAAATATATAATTAAATAAATTTAAGAAATTTATAGAGGGACATAAGAAATTAGAGATGTATTTAAATAAATAAATATAACTCATTCATTTAAATAATTAGGAGGAATAAAAGACATGAATTAATTAAATAATTGAGAATTATTTAATTAATAGTTTAAATTGGAGTATAGTACATAATTAAATATTTTAATTATGATAAGATGAAATAGGGAGAAAATAAAGTTTGCAGGCCTAGGTCAATTCTATGTGTCTACATTTTGCCCCTCTTTGTCATAATGCATCCTATCACATTGTGAGAAAGAAAATTTAGTCAAAAACATGCCCCAATGAAGGTACAAAGTGTTTATGCCCCCTTGGGAAAATATACAAGTTTTGGCCTGGCAATGGAAAATTTTACAAAGTGTACTGATAAGTCAATGTGATGTCCAAAACAAGAATGGCGTGACCGGTTTTGAATTTTGAAATGTTTAAGGTAGTCGAAAGTTCGGTCAAAGTTAAAAGAGCCTCTAGTAATAAAGTTTCCAAGAAAATCTTAATTTCACCCTACAAATAGGTTTCATTTGATTAAAAATTCAATTCATTTTCACTTTTACCTTTTGAGATTTGAGAGCCCAATGCTAGAAGACCTTGTGCGAAGATGGTGATTCCAGTGACTGAGCATCACAGATTTCGAGTGTGGACCTTATGACAGCCAAAGGGCACAGAGCCACCAGTATGTACCCTAAACCTAGTTTGTAATTTTATCGTTTTACATGCATTTTTAGGCATTAAAGTCAGGTCAATAGATGTGTTGCAACACATGTGTGTTCATGAAAGATGCATATTCTTATCTATCATCCACCAGTTTAGAGACTACAACTTGCAGAGGGGATGACCTATGTTTACTTGTATGTGGGTTCCTTGTAGCAGACCAAAGTTGGAGACACAGGATACTAGTGCCATCGAATTGACACACTGATGGGATTTGTCTAGAGGCCATACAAAGACTATGCACAGTGGCCTGAAGAGGGTGGTCATCTTTCTTTCTGCTGATAGTTCAGATACCTGATTAGCCATATGGTTCAGTCTCAACTAATCATTAAGATGTACCTTCCCTAGCGGGTAGTACATCAATTTAGGGAGTAGGAGAATGTTCCTGTGGGGACTGCAGAGTATGCCCGTTCATCTCGGGAGACCATTTAGGGGCCGACTATATCAGTTCCACTAGCAGAGCAATAGGTGGATGGATTGGTGGCATAGCAGTGGGCTTGGAGTGAGGTTCCAATAGATCTTGGTACCATAGCAGAGTATGATACAAGGTGGGAGACTAACAGGACAAAACCATTGACAAATCAAGATCAACCAGTGCTCGTTGATTGGCAATCAGTTATACCACAGATACATCGAGGAGGACAAGGAGGTAGAGATGGTGATAGGGGGAGAGGGAGAGACAGAGGAAGAGGAGATGGGGGGAGGGGAGGAGGAGATGGAGGTGGATGGGATGATGTAGGGGACAGAGGAGATGGTAAGGATGGAGGGAGGAGGAGGAGAGGAGGAGACAGCAGGAGGTAGGGTAGGAGGGTACAACAGCAAGTCAAGCGAGCACCCTTATCACATATCCATGAGGTAGGTGAGGGAGAGGAGGAGGAGAGAGAGAAGGTTTGTTAGGAGGATGAGGTCAGAGCCGAGGGAGAGCAGCCAGCAAGGCAGGCATAGAGAGAGGTGTCTAGGGAGGAGGAGGTGCATATTGGCTAGGAGGAGATGGATGTCGGTGGAGCAAAGGAGGTAGTCGATGAAAAGGGATCAAGGGATGAAGCCACAATAGTGGTTTACAATTTGATGGAGGAAGGAAAACTGAGAAAAAATGACCCCATGGAAAAAAATTGGTTTTATGTGTTCGAATGAACCTACAAGTTTGACCGAACCCAAAAGGGGTTCAACCGAACTAGGGTTCGAGTGAACCCATTAATTATTGGGCCCAAATTTCTTGCCCAAAAAACCAAAAGAAAAATGTATATTGAAGGGGGTTCGAACGAACCCTGGTTCGAACGAACCCTGGTTCGAACGAACCCCTAGGGGTTTGTACAAACCCCCCTAATTACTCATTCTCCCCCTGAAACACAAAAACAACCTAAATTTTTACACTTTGAAGCTTGGTTTGAACATGAAAATGGAGGATTCTTCACAAACCCAACTAGAATCAGGTAGTCCTCAGAACGAGCTATCCAATCAATATAATTTAAATATGTTTTGGTTTTATTATGTATTTGTTTTTTTAGTTTTATTAAACATAGATTTTTCATCAAAAATGAAGGTCTCTATTCTGCACACATGTGGGAAAAAAGTAGATTATCAAAAAAAAAATTGAAAAATATGAGTGCACTAGATATTGAAGTCCTTGATCCAACAAAAAAAAATTGAATTTCGATATATACAAAAAAAATTATGCGTTATAGAGTTGCACTATGTTTGAATTGTAATTGGTTTGACTTCGAAACTCGATTAAAGAAAAAATATTCAATAAAAAACTATCTAACCAAGTGGAAGCACTAGATATCGGAGTTACAAATCTAAATTTGAAAGAATTAGAATTTTATACATCATGGAATAAAATTGATACGTTATACGATGTGCATCACTTTTTAAAAATGTTGTTTTATGAAAAAACTAGTTTTTCATGGGAGATGGAAAAATATGTGCAATCTAATTCCAAAAAAATTGAAAAAAATATTTTTAGAATCTAAAAACAAAATGCAACAAGACTCTAGTTTGGATCATCTTCAAATTACTCATGGTTTAGCCGCTATAGGTTCCTGAATGTGAATATTTAGTTAAAAATAATAATTTTAGTGTCCAGTTTGGCCAAAAATTGTAAACCACTATTTTGGGATCACTCCAAGTTGTGATCAGACACCAGGAGGCATAGAGCTGGTGTTCTAAGTTTGCACATTTTTGTATAGGGCCAATTGGGGAGATTTCCATGGAGTTGGATAGGGGTAGCGCTAGTTGTGGTCAGTATAGGATGCTATATGAGAGGGTAGTGTTGGTTGATCATTAGGATCCTAGTTTGTCTTGGTCTCAAAGCAGGACAGGGAGTGGCAGTAGCAGGAGCCACAATAGTTGCAGTCAGAGGAGTGTGGGTGGATCCACATCATTAGGATAGTCCTTAGGGTATAGGTCACACCACAGTCATAGGCATTCCTCAGGCCATAGATGTAGTCATAGTCATGGATCATCAGCTTTAGGACACAAGTCTCAACATACTCACCCACCTGCCACTGATCCATCGGCCTCACAAACCCATCTTGTCATGTCTACATAGGTTCTATTAGTTCCTACCAGAGAGCATCAATCACCCTATTCTTATCCTTGAGGAGATGACGAGAGCACTGCTTGGGGAATTTGTTATTGTTATCTTGTCATTATGTTGAGACATTTAATGTATTGACCATCGAGCCTGTGAGCTCTATTTTTGGGATTCCTCGAGACTCTATCCTATGACATGATTTTGAGATAGATATATGATGTAGTTTTGGCACGGACTATATGCTATGTGTTGTGTGATGATACATTATGATGTTATTATGCTTATGTGGTGTGATTTATGTGATGATTCCTATGATGATGCATTTTATATGTTATGCGATTTATGCATTTATGATGTTTTATTTATGATTATATGTCATAATGATGATATATTATGTATAATGGTGATTTATGATGAGACAATGTTATCTTATGTATGATTGATCATTATCTGATGATGATGATGTATTAATATGCGATGCCATGTTTATGATTATGGATGCATTGACGTATGATTATGTATGTATGGATAATGCCACATGTGATATTTTATGTTATGATGTGTATGCATTAATTATATGTATGATATATGAAAATTTTTAATGTGCTTATACAAATAGATGAATGAAAATTATATATGTATGGGTATGTGCAAGATCATAATGGAAAAAATAGGGCCTTAAGTGGCAAAAGTTTAGAAAATCAGAGTTAGGCAACTTGACGTAAAAATTTGAATAAGTTATCTATATTATTTCAAAAATATGTAAGAATAGAATTAGTAGAAAATTGAATGTAGTTTCTAGAATACTAGGTTTTTTAAAAAATAAAAAAATCTATTTGGTGAAAATTTGAAATTTCAATGCAATGGTACTTAAATCTCAAGGAAAAAATAAGTAGGTGTTTGTCTAACCACCCTAACCACAATAAAATGATAATATTTTTTTATAATATTTTATATATAAGTAGAGGATTCATGCCCCAATGCGATGCATATTTTTTTGTAATTTTTTTCCAAGTAAATAATTAATTATGAATTTTTTATTAAAACTTTTTAAAAAATATAAAAACTTGTATGTCTAACTGCCTTAATTTGGTCAAAACTTCATGAAATTCAATTTTTCTTTTTTTAATCCTATAGTATGCAAAGCATAAAATGTGATGCATGTTTTGGATTCAAAAAATGTGATATCGTTTGAAAGCTATAGATGTTTTTCAATCAGCCTATCAATTAGGGCTTTAGTCGTAATTTGAATAGAAAATGAATAATAATTACTTATTAAATTCAAAGTAAAGCATAATTTATATTAGTGGAAATCTGAGAATCTCCTTTAAAAACCCTTTTCGTTTCATCAATTTTGGGTAAAAAAAAAGTTGTCGGCCACATACCCATCATATTACCACTTTTTGGCCCATCATGATCATGAACATACCTGTATGCTAATGATGTAAATGAAAATATGTGAATGGATATATGTAAATGTTTAATCAACTAATGCAATGTCTATATATGATCATGTATGCAATTATATTTTTATATGTCACAGGATATCATCAGGTGGCGAAAGAAGAGAAATGACCAGATAGAAGGAGATGGATGTTAGTGTAGAGAAAGAATCCTTCAATACATTGTTGAAGAACTAATAGATGTTTCTCTAATCATCATTGAGTGGATTATTCTAATGGAAAAAAAACACCATGATATGACATAGATTAATGGTGTGCAAGGTCATACCATCACATAAAACAAGTAGTCACAGTAAAGGATGATCATAATTCATACTAGGAGCTCAGTTGTCTCAGTATTTTTGTCACAACCAACAACAAGCAAGAACAACCTACCATGAAATGTCATTGCTCCTCTCAATCATGATGACAAGACATCCTTGAGGAACTAGCAACAAGAAAGTCTGAAAAAGACAAGACAATCATCATGATATGTTGTTGCTCCTCTAAGTCCTATTCTCAGGACATCCTCAAGGAACTAGTAGCATGATGAAAAATCAAATCACAAATATGACAAGATAAGGACAATGTTTGCCAAAGTGTTTGCCAAGTGTTTCTAATTTTCAAGTGTTTTGATGTCAATATGTCAGGTTTTGATGATGTCTAGATGATGAATGCCAGGTAATGCAAAATTTAGGAAGGACACATCTTGAATGATGTCGATGTCGAGAGGATCAATCCTCAAATGTTGTGAGAATCCCTCAAAATTCCAGATGACAATGATGATGCCTAAGAAGGACACATCCCAAGGCATAAATAAATGACAAGGGTTGTTCTTCGGAAGGACACATCCAAAGAATAACCAAGAGTTTGACAGGTTGACTTATTATGACAATTTGACCAAAGTTGACTAGCTGACAGAATTGATCGCATGCCCATGTCGACATGCTAATGTAATTGAAATGTCGATTAAATGATTGCTAAAGTTTGTATTAGGAGTTTTTTATTTTAAGATAATTTGTTTGATTTGAATACATCTGATGTGTGGGAAAGTGCAGTGTACCCTACTTGACTGACCTAGTGCAGCCTTGCCTACGTAGCAAATGTGTAGAGACAACATAGTTCGACAATGACAAAGAGTGATTAACCGACATGATGGACTTGGACTCTGTTTTTGGGATTTTTGAGTGTTATTTGGATGTTTTTATGTTTTTGACATATTTTGATTTTTTTGGATCTCTTCAGGACTTTTTATGATTTTTAGGATTTTTTCATAACTTTTTATGATTTTTTTTGTCTTTTTTTAGGACATTTTTTTGATTTTTTAGGTCTTTTTTAAGACATTTTTTTAATTTTTATGTCTTTTTTCAGGACATTTTGTTTTTTTTGTTTTTTTTTCAAGGAATTTTCTATTGACAAAACCATGTGTGATGCCCACTACAGTCATGTGATAAAAAGGTTTCCCCCAGTCAGGTCAAGGATTAGCCAAGTTGAAGGAAATGAGTAAGGACATGCATGGGATGAAAGGTGGACAGTATGCGAGACTTGATGTCAACCATTGTCAGTGATGGAAAGAAATAGTAAGATGTCAAAAAAGTGGATGTTTATTATGGACTAAGGTAGATGGTGAAGCAAAGAATAACTACACATGGTGCCTATTTGTCAGGTTTTCACCATGGTACTTATTCAAAGCGCCTGTTTACCAGGTTTTCACTATTGGACGAATTATTTCTCTTTACTATTTTTGAGAATTAATTAAATAATTGAGAATTATTTAATTAATAGTTGAAATTGGACTATAGGACATAATTAAATATTTTAGTTATGTTAAGAAGAAATATAGAGAAAAATAAAGTATGCAGGCCTAGGTCAATTTTATTTGTCTGCAATCACAAATTTATTGTGTCATCGAAGATTATAGTTGTTAGGCTTGGTGTGGAGTTCATGTTTGACTCATGCTAGGGATAACTGCATAGTATAGTTGAAGTTGAGTTTGTTCATTAAAACAAATATTTGTTGAATATTGATGAGTAAATTATTTGTTAATAAAGAGATTATGTAGATTGCTTGGTTGATTTGAAGTTTTTTATCAAGACCCTTATGGTTAAGTTGAAGTTATGTTTCTTTTTTATAATAAATATATACTAAATACTGATGACCAAGTGGTTTGTTTGTAGAGTATATTTATAGATTGATTAATTGATTCAAGAATTTTAAGAATATAGTTGATAATAATTAGTACATATATTATAAATATTTGATACAATATTGAAATTATTATATAAATTTAAAATTAGAAAATGTAAACTATAAAATTATAAATAATTTATTCTCTATAAAACTAAAATTATATAATTATCAATATAATTAAAAAATAAAAAAAATTATAAATAAATATGTATTATATATTTAAAGAATATAAAATTAAATAAAAACTAAGAAAAATTCAACCAAGAAAATAATTTTAAAAATTATAAAAATAACTAGAATCTAATAAATACAAAGTAAAAATTTAAATAAAATAAAATATTTCCAAACTAATAGATAAGATAAAATTATTTCAAATCTAAACTACAATTAAATTTTTTTTTTTTTAATGTATAAAATTAGAAAATATATAGTTTATAAAACTTTAAAAAATAAAATAACATATATTAAAATAATATTAAAATTTTGAAAACTATAATTAAATCAATCAAATAAAAGCACGACATTATCAATAATCATAAATCATAAATGCATCATCTCATAATACTCATAATAAAAGTAACATAAACCAAACTATTTAAGCTTAAAATTGTATCTAGGTATCTGGGTTAACATGTGAGATACTCAACTCGCTATAGTCGTTGGATCACCTTTGTACGAGGGTTGACTCTAATGTCCGTGATAGAAAAATCTCTATAATATGCATGTCCTCCTATGATATTTTCTACCTTGTAACAAATTAATAATAAATATTTTTAAACTTTTTATTAAGTTTGAAATTTATTTGGTATGTCTTAATAAAAGTAAAAAATTATCTTTGTTCTATAACTTAAATAGTTTATAATTTCAATATATATATCAGAATTTTATTTTTATATCTTCAAACAAGATTTATTATATAAATTTTTATATAGTTTCAAAATTAAAAAATTAATTATATAGACATTGAATATAATTTGTATCTATAGGTTTTATGTAATAGTTATGAATTGTATTTTTTTAATTCTTTTTTAGACTGCAGGAATCGGTTAGGTATTCATCCCCCTATAAACTATAGTGTGTCTAGTAAACTTTTTCCACATGACCGGTGGCACTGGCACAACACGCCTGGCACAACACGCCCTCTGGTACCATGGGTTTGGGGGGAGATTAGACATTGTGACCTCTTTCCTACAACAGCCTGTATTTTTAAAAAAATTAATAAGAAAATATTTTTGTAATTTTATAATATAAAATATTATATATATTTTTTCTTCCAAAATTTCTATTGTTATAACTATCTTAAATTGATTTTAAATTTCAATTCATTTTTCTACAAATAATTCACGTGAGACTCTTCAAAATTGTTAATTGTTTAAGAGAGTTGAGTGAATATATTTATAAAATAATAAATAATAAATATAAATGTACACATTTTCTTATAATCTATTTACACATCCATAGATGAAATTAGGGTAAATCTCTTCATACTTCCAAATAGTCTCACATAAAGCTCTATTACAAAGTGAGAATTTTAATATTCATTGTTTCAACTTCTTCTCTAATAAGTTATTCTAATGGAAATTCCATAAATATAGGACAATATTGTTGGGATGTGAAGTCCCATAAAAATATCTGTTATTGTCTCGTTTCTAACAATTCCAATGTAAATAAAATCAAGTGATGCCCCACAATGCAAGCCTAGAAATAGGTTAGGACAACTTTGCATACTCAATTAATCAGTTGCAGAGTCTATTATATATTGGACTATTTGTAATGAAAAATGTGTGTTGTAGTTTTTCTCTTGCTTTTGCGTGGATGTAGGAATACTGTCGAACCACAATAAATACTTTGTGTTATTTTCGGTTATTGATTTTTGTGTCTCTATTTTCTTGCAGAAATTGTCATTTGATGATCTGTTTATGCTCTCTGTAAATCTTACAACTAGTATCAGAGTTATAAGAAGATATGTAGGTGATAGAAAATCAGTAGAAGTCTAGCCAACATAGGAGGGAGCACAGGCGTGCAAGAATATCATAGAAGATAATGAGCAGATATGAAGCATGCTATTGAGAAGAACAAGGTGACACAAAAAGTCAGATATGTGTCAGTCGTGGAGGACATCATAGAAGTCTATTTTACTTTGTCTAGACCTTTCTCCTGTGCTTCACACTACTTGATGAAGTTGTGATAAAATCTAGTATATGAGTTTGGATCTCTTTCGGGAGAGATCAACCATTATTATAGATGCCATCATAGGTCAATGGTTCTAGAGATCAATAATTTGGTTTGAAAGTAGTGGATATGGAGTTATGTGAGCATTGCATCTATGACAAGAAAAAGAGGACAATATTCTTTAAAAAGGAACATAAGATGAATACACGACCATTGGAGCTAGTGCATTTGGATATCTTCGGCCCCACAAAGGTAGCATCTATTGGAGGATCTATTTATTTTGTTACTTTTTTGGATGATTGCACTAGGAAGGTTTGGGTTTATATGATGAAAAATAAGTCTGAAGTTTTTGATATATTTAAAACCTTCAAAGCACTTGTTAAAAACCAAATTGGTTATAAGATTAAAAGTTTTAAAATTGACAATGGAGGTGAGTATTGTTTGAAAGAATTTGATCAATATTGTGCAAAGAATGTTATTCAGAGAATCAAGATTGTTCCTCTTACACCACAAGAGAATAGTGTTGCAGAAAAATTAAATAGAACTATTATGGAATGAGCATGTAGCATGCTCTCAAACGCAATACTAGGAAAAAAAAAATTGGTCAGAAGTAGTAAATACATCAGTGTACTTGATTAATAGAGCATCATCCACTCGGCTTGAATTTAGAATTCAAAAAGAAAAATGGTTAGGTGAAACAATTTATTGTGATCATTTGCATATGTTTGGATGTGAAGCTTTTGTTCATATTCCAAAAGAAAAATGAACTAAGCTTTACATGAAATATATAAAGTGTATCTTCATTGGATATGGAAAATAAACATATAGTTACAAGTTGTGGGATCCAATTACTAAGCGTGTCACATGAAGTAGAGATGTGGTATTTAATGAAAAGGTAATTCTAAGTTTACAAGAAGGCACATCACCTAAGGAGTACATTCCTTTAGAAGATATCACAAATGGTAGTGATGTGTTTAAATGAAAGGTGATTGTAAACTAGCCACAACCACTACTATAAATTCAAACACATGATCAACCACAAGATTTCCAAGATGATGAAGAACATGATCATCCAGCTAGTACTTCACAAGAGTTGACTCCTCTAGTTAGAAGATCCACTAGAGAGTGCAGGCCTTCAACCAGGTATAAATATTTTATTCATTATTTATTACTTTTTGATGAATATGAACCTACAATGTTTGGAGAAGCGTGTGTAGATAAAGATAGCAATAATGGATGGAATCCATGAGGGATGAGATGGAATCTCTTAAGGGAAATCATACATCAGGTTTAGTTACCCTTCCACCCAACAAGAAAGTGTTGCAAAACAAGTGGGTATATAGGTTGAAGGAAGAAGCAGGTGGGAAGAAAAGATTTAAAGCCAATTGGTGATCAAGGGATATGCTCATCAAAAGGGTGTTGATTTTACAAAGATATTTTCACTAGTTGTGAAGATGACCTCTGTTAGAGTAGTGTTAGGTTTAGTAGTTGCTCATGATCTAGAGTAGGAACAACTTGATGTCAAGACAACTTTTCTTCATGGTGAATGGAAGAAGATTTTTACATGTTCAGCAACCAGAAGGTTTTGAAGGAAAAGGTAAAGAAGCACTAGTAAGAATGACAGGAGTCGTCCATCGGGAATTTGATATCATTAGTAAGAATAATAACTTTATATTATATTTGTTATTTAAGATAAAAATATTTAATTTATTTTTAAAATAAATAAACAATTTTAAAATAATAACACTATCTTTACTAAATAAATTTAAAATATCTATAATATATTATTAAATAGCTTATTAAAAAATTGTATATTTGAAAAAGTTATTTGAAATAAACTATCGTATGACACTGTAGGGGTGACCATCCATGCTTGCATTTTTTTCCTTCCCCATGTTTCAACTGAGGAAAACAGTGTGACCATTCAACATAAAATCATATTTTACAAGTTAGTTAAAGAAATAAGAGGTATCCACCTTCCAGCAGCGGCAGATTCTATCCAGTATATTGGATGCACGTTTATGACTATTAAATTTTAACTAATTACTAGCACTTGTACCCAAAGGAGGTGCAAGGAATATGTCGATAATTACGTAGTTACCTTGAAATTTGAAGGTGTTTTAGTAAGGAATTCCCTTTTTTACATAGTGAGTCTTTTAAACCATACATGTATAAAGGGAAGTGCACATAAAATTTCATGATAACCATCGCATTTATAGCATCAGCAGTAGTTGAAACATTTGTCTATTTATAATTATATAATATTTAAATTTGACATTAACAGAGACTGCAACAAGGCTTCCAGAAATTTAGAATCAAATTACACCATACACACAAAGAGAATTTGACACATTCCAATCATAGAGACTTCACCCACCACTTTTTTGCTTGTAATCAAAATTTCAGAGTTCCAAATAGATCCCCACATGTCTAGCTAGAGAAAACTTACAAAAGCCACATGTCTAGCTAGAGAAAACTTACAAAAGCGAAGTTATCTAGAATGCAGAAAAAAATCCCCCACTTCAGTAAAGTGCACACAGGAACTTGCAAATATAACTTTTCAAAGAATTTTCTCCAAAGAGAATCTAGATACAACCTTAGGCCTGAAATATAGTCTTTTGCTTGCCCAATATCCATCCGGAAACTAGGCAAGATCATGGAAAATAACTTCTTCTCATTTGCATTTTTCGGGAACACTTCATTTTCAATGGATGTAGGTCTTAATGAGATTCGGTCCAAAACAGTGGGGTTCAAAGGGTATATTCTTGCATTGATCTTGTTTCCAACAAAAACTTTGGGCTTCTCAAAAAACCTCTCTATCTACCCTATCTCATCATTGAGGACCACAACACCATATTTGGATGGTTCATCAACCTAGCACAAAAGATAATCAATGTTTGTTTTTACAATCATTAGGATAAATTTTGGATGAAATAATAATTTAATTCATGTAGTTTCAAAGATACAAGATTCAATGTGTAAGATCACATTTTACCTTGGTCACCATGATAGATTCTTCCCTCAATGTTTTGTATGAAATTTAATCATTTGATTTAATGGGTATTCACTAATGACATCACAGTTCAAAATAAAAAATAGTGCTCCAAATCCATCTACTAGTTTGTCTTTTGCAAGAGCTAAAGGGCCTACAATAGCCATGGGTTTAGTTTCATGAGAACATGTAATTAAATACCAATTTTTTATTTGAAGTCCTTCGAGAAGCTTAGTATGACCTAAGCCAAAAAAAAAAAATCCTTCGTTTTCATCATGGTATAATCTTTAGAGAAGAGAATATCTAGCTATGAGAAAAGGAAACCTACAATTTACCTAGGCTGATAATTGATGGCCGGTACAACCTCATCAGCACCAATAGCTTTGAGTGTTTATATCTGCTCAAAAATTTTAGTTCAATTTGCCAGTATTGTCGTAAGCGATGCAAAAATATTTAACCAATTACACTGAAAAGAGTATATGAACCAAACCTGGTGCAAGATCATTTGTTTATTTGCAAAGTCTACAAGAGGCTTGGGGATGGTTGGTGTCAAGGGACACAAACAATTCCTAAACCCACTAACCAATATGAAGGGATGGTTGGTGTCAAGGGACACAAACAATTCCTAAACCCACTAACCAATATGAGAGCCTTCATGATGACCTTAGTGTCTTGACCACCTAGAAAACAATTAGTCTAATTAAAGAAACATATCAATTATTATTCCTCATGATCCACAAGATATAACTACATAAGGAATACCTAAGAAAATATAGGTTCTAACAATTTTACAGCAAGAACACAATCCACGTATTTAGGTACGGAATATTTCACAAAATGAGAACATTGCTTCAGCATTTTGGTGTGAATTAACTATTTTAGAGGAAGAAAACATTCCACTTATCCACTACAACCTGTTTCACGCAATGAATATCACTATTTCCCATGTGAAAAGCTTGTTTTGATCTTATAGTGTGAATTATATTTACAAGTAGAATGACCTTAAATGATGAAAAATTTAGATAGATTTAAGTACTACAAGTACTAATCCAATTTTCATTAGAACTTTGGTGTTTCCAAAAAGCAATGTAATGCTTATAAAATAGGAAAAATTAAAAAGCTTCAACATATTTTGATACCATTAGTAGCTTCCTAATATTGGAGACACTCATAGATTTAGATCTTTTGAGAATTTATCTCAATATCCTGAGAGAAAGACCAAGTAAATAGGTATAATACAAAAGGATCTAACATGAACCATGCATGACCCCTCCTGGTTTTTTTTTTGGCACCACTTCATCTACTTACCAGGTACACATTTGGCCAATTTGCTTTTTTTTCTTCTTTTTCCTTCAATCTTTGAAAATTCATCAATTCTGAAATTGAAAGCATGTTCAAAAGTTTGAAGGAGCAAAGAATGAAGGAAACAGGAAAGCTAGCACTTGGGATACATATGCACACAAACCAGGTTGGTGACTGAATTTACATAACCTTAAGAACTTTGTAAGCTCTGATTAAGGACAGTGGGTTCTGGTTTGATGATTAAGCAGACTTATTCTTTTTGGTAAGGCGAGTCATGGACTTTAGAAATGGGGATGTACCAATTAATCAGTACCATCGTTTCAAGGTATGATAATCAACTCAACTACTTGACATATAGTTTCAACAAAACATTTATAGAGGGTGAAATGTCAATTTCATCAAACAAAGACTTAAGTTCTCAATTTTTATACATAGGACATCGACCTTATGGTTGATTTGGGTATGGATGCGTACACATTTTCAATATCTTGGTCACAATTGTATCGCAGAAAGGACTCAATAAATTCATATGGGTAGAATTTAAGGGTTGATGTTGTTATGTTATCTAGAATAAGGAGTTACGTTCTGGCTGATTAAACAAATGGAAGCGGAGAAATCAACAAAGCTGGCTTGGATTATTATAATACTTTCATTGATGCTCTTGTTGAAAAAGGTGACTTCTAATATGTGGTTCCAAGTAATCTAGTCATAAAATCTTTTATTTCACTTTTAAAACCCAACTGAGATGAAAGCTCATTATGGGTTCTTTTTATAGGAATTGAGCCTTACGTTACATTATACCATTAGGACCTTCCTCAAGTTCTTCAATATAGTTACGGTGGGTGGTTGAGTCCTTAGATTGTGTAAGAACCACTCTTCAATTTATAATAATTGCATATGAGCTCACCCATGGTAATGAATGCAACCACTTCATTATAGCTATATAGTAATATACCACATTTTGAAGTGATGATTTTTCCAAGTATGCAAAGGCTTGATTTGGAGCTTTTGGAGATAGAGTGAAATATTGGATCACAATTAATGAGCCAAGGGGATTTTCGATCAACGGTTATGACCTTGGCTTGCAAGATCCAAGAAGATGTTCCATACTTTCTCACCTTCTCTGTAAGATAGGGAACTCATCGACAGAGCCTTACGTAGTTGCTCACAACATACTTTCATCACATGCTGCTGCAATCAATATATATACAGGCAATATTTCAAGGTCTCAAACTACTCTTTCACCATCCTATTTTTGAATAATGTTTAGGCAATGGTCCCATGGAGGGAGGCTACCATAATTGTCTCTCCATGCACACCAAATATGGATACAAGAATTCATATTTTCTATCAACTAAGTAAAATGTTTACACAAAACATAAGCAGTACCTCATTGCATACACCAAATTTAAAAAATACTCAATTGCAAGAATCAAATTTAAACAATACCCAAATGCTCACACTAAATTCAAACAAACCCAATTGCTTACCATGTAGCCTTGTGCTTGGTTTCACCACACATATTTCTTTAGAAT